>JASDQU011103640.1:30959-53624 GCA_032191745.1 Picea mariana
TTTCTAATATTTAATCATAAATTCACTTTTAATACTAAAATGAATAAAGTGGAAAATAATGATGTGAAACCCAAATGTATTTATGAAAATGATATGATGAAGGTTTAATTGGGCGATGAAATGTAAGGAATAGTGAAGGGAAAGGTGGATGAAAATACGACATTTCTGAGTCCCAACACTTGGATCTGGGATTTTTCAAGTCTGATAATCTGGCTCATCATTTCTTCTTGATTCTTTATGATGCCATCCATGGAGGCTTGTAGCTTGTTGATACTGGCACATAGATCTAAATTAGGCTTAGCATTGTGTACTATTTTCTGCTTGGTGTCTATTCTCCCCCTTGGGTTAGCAAAAGGCTCAATTTTAGATGAAAGGAGGTTCCCTTCTATGTTGGTGGCGATCTCTTGGGCTTCTTGAATGGACTGGGGGTTTTTGTCTCTAAGAAGATACCCTAGTTGTCCATTGAAAGATCTAGTGTAAATATGGACAAGGTTGTCATCTTTCGGGTGATGACTTGTGGGAATTCTCTGGAGCAATGTCTCGAATCTGGTGTGAAACTCCCGAATGGACTCATTTTCATAATTAGCAAGGATATTTAGTCATGTGAGAATCATATTAGGGTCTTCATTGATACTCCATCTTTTGAGAAAGGCCTATGCAAGTCTATCCATGGTTTTGATGCTTCCATCAGGAAGGTTGAGGTACCAACACCTTGAGGCATCATAGAGAGTAGCAGAGAACAACTTCATGACCAAATCTTCAGCATCATCACTGATGGGGTGAAGCTGAAAGAATGCCCAAAAGTTGCTCATATGCTCTTTGGCACTGATGGCATCAGTACCGGTGAATTTAGGCAACCAATTCTCATACTTGGGTGGCATTTGCCTAGGGTAGCCTGGTATGGCTGACATGTCTAACGACCTAAAAAGGGTAGATGACCATTGTCTTTGATTGTTGGTTGGGTTCGTTGTAGTGGTCTGAGAGGTAGACATGATTCTTAGAGGAAGGATCTTCCCGAAAAGTTATTTGACAACAAGAGAGTTTAAGGGAGGCTTCCTTCTGAAATACAAAGGAAGATTGTTAAATCTTCTTCTAGTTTGTGGAGTCGCCAGATAGTTTACCTTAAACTACCAAAGGAAAAGGGGAAAAACACCCTAGTTGAGTCACTAGGTAAGCTTGTAAAATAATGTCTTTGAGGCAAGGCTTACTGAAAATATTTGTCGTTTGAGGAGAATTGACTCATTGTTCCCTAGAAACGACGCCAAAATGTTATCGCACAGTTTGTAGCTAGGTCAAAAGGCTAGGAGATAGAGGCCAAACTAGTGTAATAGGAACCTACCCCACCCAATGTCACCTCAATGGGGAGGTTCTTTTTATTTAGGGAGGTTAGGCCCAGGGGAGATGTCCTCGGTAACCTGGCGTTTTGAAGAGGAAAAGGTATAAATAGCAAAGTAAAGGTCCCTCCTCATAGGTTACCACCAAGATTAGATAGTCTATCTAAGCAACCAATAATGAAGTGTAGTCCCAAATGAAAACACCTGCTCGGAAAAAGATAATAGCAAAACAATATATGCAGGCTATAATTCAATGGGTTAGCACTTCATATAACTATCTGATGTCAATAGATTAGCAATTATAACAATATATATCAATGAGATCAACGTTTATCAATATAGTAGTGGAGTAATATCACTTCATCAATAAATATTGAGATGTTGTAGCCAACAATGTATTTAATCAATCCCTTACTCAATAAATGATCTTAACCATCATCTAATTTCTTATCAACAGAGAGTGTTGCATCAAGATGGAATAACGAAGTATGATGTCAGCCTTATTAGGGTTAGTGGCTAGTTAGGGTTTCAAATTGTAAAGGTTTTTAAGAGTTGTTTGGCCACTATCACTTCAACGTTGGGGAGCTGAGATCAGTGCCTAAGGGTAAATGGAGTCAATTAAAGAGAGGATGCAAAGTTGAAGGGATAAAAGGCTAAGGATGAGAGGGAAGGTTTTTAAGGTGCTATAATGGCAAGGCCCTACAATCAAAACCCTAGAGGAAAGAGTCTCACTTTGGTGTTGCTTAAGCAAGGCCTCGTGCTCTTTCCTCTTTTCCTTAGGTTAAACTTGGAAAAATGGCTAGCATAAAATACAAGTCAAGATAAGAGAGTGAGGTGAGGGAGAGTGTTGCAATGGAAAGGCCCTATCACCAAACCCTAGAAGCAGGATGACCCTAGGTGTAGATAACCTAGGCCTGGGATGTCTCCTCCTTCTTAAATCTTAAAAGCACAGCTAGCACAAGGGAAGAAATAAAAAGAGTGTAGCAATGGTTAGGCTCTTCCTTCCTTCTTCAATGGCTGAAAATTTCTCTTTTAGGGGACATGAGACAACAACCTACTTGTGTGTTTGTCCCCTAGGGTTTTAAAATCAACAAAAATTATAATAAATGCAAGAATATAAGCCTACAACCATTCAATTAAGAAGTTTTGCAGAAAAAAAACACTTACATATCATGAAGAAATAGCATTGCAAACCCTAGTTGTAAACCTTCCTTCAAGAGAAATGCCAAAAATGCCAAGAAAATCCTTCCTTCAACAAGTGAAACTCACTTAAAAGATCAAATACCCAACAAGGGCGCAAAAGTCAGATCTCACTAGGAGAGTGAGTTGTGTGTTATGTCAAAATGAGGACAAATTTCCTCAATATATACTGTATCATGACCTTTAATTAAATCAGGTCATTAAAAATAGCCGACAAGGCTATAAACCAAAATCATATTGTTTTTACATTAAATTGTCAAATAAAATCTCTAACTGAGCATAAGAAAGATGTCAAGACCTACTGAGGGAGACGTTAGCCCCTTTTTAGGGCAAATGTAGCACAAAATGACAAAACATTGGCCCTCTTTGGGCCTCCCAATCATGCCACACGTGCCAGCTGCCCAGTCAAACTATCACACGCTCAAGGTGACGTCAATGCCTCTTAGGTGACGTCCTGGGCCATCAAAGGGAAATGTTCCACTAGAAGTGGGTCAACCCCCCTAGGTTGGGCTCAGCCAAAGTTTCCTTGATGGAACGTCCTTCTTCTTCTCAGGATATTGTAAGGTTGGCTCGTGATATGACCCCCTTTCCTTTGGCCATGCAACCAAAGGTCATTTCCCTGGCATGGTAACTAGATAGTGGCAATGTCATGGTGTTAAGTACCCATGAACATAATAGGTTGGCTCGTGATGAGACCCCCTATCCTCTTGGCTAGGTTTTTTTTTGTTATTTTTCTTTGGGTCCCTCATGTTTCTTGCTGAGAGGTTTTTTATTGCCTTCTCAGGGATCCCTAGGAGAGGCATCTCTAGGCTTCATTTTTATGGATTTTATCTTTTACCAGCTACCTTTAACTTCTGGGCCTTTATCCCCTTCTTCCCATGAGATAAGTTGCAACCCCACAAATAGATCATCCTAATGCCTAGACTAGGGGAAAAGGGTAGAAGAGTGGGAGATAAGATGAAAAAGTGATGATATAATGGGAGTGGACGATGGCTCTTCAGAAATCCCCCCTGGTGACAAACAAAAATATATGGGTACAGACTTGCTAGGACACCCTGTCAATCCCCTCAACAATGGTCAAGTGGGTTAATGTAAGATCCAAGCAGTCGTTAGAAATAAAAGGAGTAATATGCATATATCTAAAGGTTATAATGATCAAAAGTGATACATACCATGATACCTGGACCAATTACCTCATGGAGCAAGAGCCTTCTCCAATATAAAACTAGCCCAATGGTGATGGAAGCTATTGCTACTGACAAGACAAATCTGATGAAAGAAAATAAGGATGGGCCCTCCAGGGCCATGCTCAGGTCAATCCTTCTCTTGGTACTCCATATCTAGGACCTGTGGGTCTCGAGACATGATCTCCTAGTTATCCCTAGAAATCGGGGATAACAGGGCATAGAGTTCATGACTTGCAACCCTCCATCCAGCAATGGACACAAATATATCATCGTGGTAGTCGATTACTTCACCAAGTGGGTTGAAGCCATGCCTACATTTAACAACACTGCTAACACTGCAACACATTTCTTCTTCAACCACGCCATCTCCCACTTTGGAGTCCCCCTACAGCTAGTCTCCGATCACGGGAAACACTTTGAGAATGATATCTTTGTCAAACTCTCCTCTCAATTATGCTTCTCCCATGAGTTTTACTCCCCATACTACCCTCAGTCCAATGGACAGGTAGAGGTGGTCAACAAGGTCCTCAAAACCATGTTGCAGTGCATGGTTAACAAACATAAGATGAATTGGCACCATATGTTATTTTTTGTTCTATGGGATTATCCCACAGCAGTGAAAACTGCCACTAGTTTCACACCATTTCATCTAGTCCACAAGGTTGAGGCCACTCTTCCCACCGAGTGTGAAATTCCCACCTCACACACCGCTATTGAGCTATTACCTGCCACTGCTCCAATGGAGCAATGTTTTCTGAACTTAGAGTCCCTGGACGAAGATCGTTGATCTTCATTACAGAACAATGAGGAAGCCAAAAAATGGTCTAAAGCCACTTTTGATCGCCATGTCAACCTTTGCTCATTCAATGAAGGCTACCTTGTCCTTGCTTATGATATCTCTCATGATACCCTTGGCCATGGAAAATTTGAGTCACTATGGCATGGACCTTACATCATCTGGCATTGCCTCACTAAAGGCACATACATTTTGGCCTCTCCCAAAGGCCACCCTATCAAAGAACCCATCAACATGTTGTATTTGAAGAAATTTTATGCCTGAGCATAGCCATACTACACGAGGCTTTTTCTTTTTATATGTTTTTTTTGGAGAGTTTTTAATCTTCTTTCTCCCATACCTCACGTCTAATATACCATTTATGTTATTGAAATATGCCTCCTCCATTGGCCTACCATGTTGGTTACACTGATGGAGCTAGCCATTGGATACAGAATCTCTCTTCATCTGCTTGGGCCCTCTATTCACCCTCACATGACTTGCTCCACTCTAGCAGCTTATGTTTGGGTTCAACAACCAATAACCAAGCAGAGTATACGGCTGCCATCAACCTCCTCGTTGAGGCCCGCCATTGTCATATTCGTCACCATAGCATCTTACTAGATTCCCAACTTGTCCTCCTCCATCTCAACAATGTGTACCATGTCCGCAATCCTTGCCTCTTTCACAAATACCTGCAAGTTAAAATTTTATCTTGATATTTTGATTCCATTACATTTACACATATTCCAAGACAACTTAATTAAATAGCAGATAGCATGGCTAACCTAGTGTTAGATTGGCATTTGTCACATCACGTTACCAGTATGCATACATCACACATCAATAATCTATCATAGCATATAAATTAGACATCATCATCAAAAAAAACTAAAAACCATCAACGCATGAGAACACCACAAAGATCCTAAAATGTATATCCACCTATATATATATCGATCAATGTCTCATCAGTGTTTACAGAAAATAATATATAGAATATACCATCCGTAGGTAGGTGAACCACCTTACCCCTATAGATACAAAAATGGTGCCACCTCACCACATACAAAATGGGATCACCAGCCTACATCGGTACAAAAAATACATAAACATAGAAGCACTCATGGTGCCTCTAGAGGTCCTTCACCTGGCCCTCTCTCTGGAGGAGGGGCCCCACCAATTAGGGGTCCCTCGGGTCCTGGAGGAAGTCTCCTAGTCAACGTTGCCACCACTACATCCTCTCTCCGAACCATGGTCTGTCATGCCACCAGAACACCCACACACTATTTCGAAACTCCCTCATCTAGGATCTGTGACCACATGCCCTCAGGCACTCCCTGTAGTACTGCCTCCAAGCAGCGGCGAATATCCTCAAACTTTCCCTTGGCCTCTACCGGAGGAGCATGCGATGGCCTTGCACTGGGGTCATCAAAACGGCATCGCCCGGCCACTCTCTCATCATTAGCGGGCCTCACCCCAGCATCATCACACTATCATCGCTCTCCTGCCCGCGACTCCCCCCACGAAGGTCTCACCAGTCCCTAACGAGCTGGTGCCCTAACTAACTCAACCTCGTGCCCGCGTGGTCCCACATCTTCACATACAAAAAACAAATGGTAGAATCAACATCCATCTCTACATAACATGCATGATATATTATCTAAAAATAAAATCATCAACAATCACATCATACCTTTATGGTAGAAAACCTCTCCTGGAGGTAACACTATCTCCAGATCACCCCGGAAGTCCACCCCACAATACAGATACTACAGTATGATCTGCAGCATCTGCTGCCACACCTGGGCAAACTCGACCGTGAAGTAATGGCCACCCTCCCCACCACCATGACGAACCAAGATCATCGACCACCACCTCAGTCATGGCTCTCGCACACCAGGTGCACCCAACAACACTCTAGGGTGCAACATTGGCACCATCTCCAAAAAACATGCAACCAAGATAGACCCAAAGGAAAAATCCCCCGAGTCAGTAATACGACACCTATCCAGTTGCCCCACCATCTTTCCATGGAGCATCATGCCCCAAGAAAAATTCTTGCCATCCAGTGCGCACTCCATAATCCTCAGCTAACCTCCACTGATCTGCTGATTCACAAGAGACCCATAAAATCTCACAACCATCATTGCCACGCAATGATAAACAAGGGCATCCATCACCCCAATACTCACCATGAAGCATGACATGAATTTCTCCCTCATACAGTACCTCTGGCCTAAGACAGCCAACTACCCATCCCTAGGTACTATGGGCTCCGTCGGTAAGGGACTCCCTCGAAAAGGGAGCCTAGTCAGAAAATATATATCCTCCATCGTAGTGAAGGCCAACTGCTCACCCCTCACCATAAAGCAATGCAGATCTAGAATCCACATTTGAATCAAGAATTGCAAGAGGTACTCCTGGGCCCATATCAGGGGGCACTCAAAGAACTTCAGCAACCCACAAGCTGCCAAAGTATCGCGGCTCATCGACTCCTCATTGGTCACTGCCTCCCTAAAAAGTGGCCAATATCTCTCTCTCTAGTGACTCAACATCATCCAAATGATCACCTGCATCCACATATCCAGCACTTGATCATCAATCATAACCCATAAAAACATCAAAATTTCCAAAAAAGATGATTTTTACACCCTTCAACTTTGCCTCACAAGTGCGGTTGTTTTTCCCATAGGTGTGCATAGATGCGTGCCTATTCATCCCCGAGTCGTGCACTCATGCATGAATTTTGGTCATACAGAGGCACATTCATGCGCCCCTGTCACACATACAGGCAGGAATCATAGCACACCTATTCACTACACATATGCGCACGCATGTGCAGCTATTAGGGCACAGACGTGCATGCATGCGCTACTATGAATTACATAGGCAGGCATGCCATGTGCACCAGTTTTCCCCATTTAGGGCACCCTTGTGTGCAGATGATTGAATTACAGGTGCACACACATTTCTCAATCTCTCGTGCACTAGGGGGCCCACACCCACAAAACCCCCCTGTACAGCCCTCCGTACAGGCCCTACCCAAAAACAAAAACCCTAATTCTACGCAGGAGGATACGACAACCAACCTAAAGCTTGTTGATCCTAACTCAGCTGCCTCGATCACCCAAAATATCCCAATCTCCTCTACAATCTCTCATCCACTCAATAAGATAGCAGGTACAAATGAGGTGGCATTATGGGCCCTACAGTTATATATAGTCCATTTTTCCAAACTTCTAGACTCATTTTTGGGAGCTCCGAGTGTCCTTTTTTTGATTCGTCTTTAGCCACAGGATCAGGACCCTGTCACCTACACCATTCCCTTCCCCGAGAAACTTTCCATCCTCAGCCCCTGGGGGTCATTGTTATCATATAATGCTCAGGTATGCATGCTTACATTCACATATTATTGAATAATTGTTATATGATCTTTCTCTTCCTATATTGTTCATGTTGGGTATTTGGTTTTCATGTGTGCAGTTACTTGATCATTACACATCAGTGGTATCCTTCTAGGTATATTATCGACACTGGAATATAGTCATTCCCTCTGAATATCAAAATGCATCTCCCATTCACACCCTCCGATATTTTCCTCTAGGATCCCTATATCCAGCTCTGCAGTACTGTCACCTCCACTGCATTTCGGTACTAACACCCGGTAGCACTCTCACTCATATGAGTTGTCCCATTCATAGTCCTCTTAACACTTTGACACTCATGTTGTTTTCACCCTTTAGGGATGGGAGTCTTGATAGTCTTATGCATCATTGAGAACTAGCCACATATGCCTTCTCCTCATTTTTCTAGCCTACCCAATGGAATCCCAGATTACTTCATCATGGTTGTAGTTTTGACTACACCTCCGTAGTATCATTAACCATCCATTTCACCCACCATTAGTTTTCCCATATGCAGATTGTCTTCCATACATTTTCCTAATACAGAAACACGCCTATGGGGCCCCCACCCTCCACTTGTTTTTTGATCATCTTGATCCCTCATCAGGCCAAGCCATCTTACACTAGGGCACCCATTTCTGTATCTGCACAGTTATCCCAAATTATTTTTTATTCTTTTGGTAATTGTACAAAACCTTTTCCCACATTTTCATAGCTTTTTATTGTCACCTTTATCGACCTTCCTTTCCCCAGAAAAGCAACCCTTGTCGCCCTTGTTTGGGGAATTTTTCACTTCCCAACATCAATGAAAATATCCATAAACCTCAAGTATCCTACAACCCATACACCTTTTGATCTCTATGTTTATCCATTTTTTCACGCCTTTGGCACAATTTACCATCATCTAGTTCTCCCCTTGACACTAGATTCAGTTTCACGGTTCCTGCCACTTTACATCTCTCCCCAATCAACGATAGTCTTGAGTCTCACTACTCCTAGACTTCGTCCATGTTACTCATCAGTTCCTGATTTTATCCAAGTGGATTTCGTAAATCCCTTCACTTCGCGAAGTCACGTCTCCCTTTCTGTCGACATCAACACAATTTCTAGAAGGGCGAACATATCTTGACTCTCATTACTTTTACAATGAGGAGACTCGGACATCACAGGGATAACCACCATTGTTCTCTACTATCATTGACCCCCTTAACATTTGACTTAAACACTATCTCATGTTACGATGGGTTTTACTTTGCAACTATTGCAGTTGTTTTATCTTAGTCGAAGACCTCTGAAATTTAATAGACTATCAATGTCTGCACATTTATCAACACTTCCCACATGTGTCCTTACTTATTTTTTCAGATCTTGTTCACCATCATAATTGTCCTCTGTTATCATCAAACTGCCCCAGTGGGTGCTGCAGTGATCTATGTCCACAACATCTTCAGTCACTGTATTTTTAGTGACATGACATGAGCATGGGGCATGCCCGCCTCATTTGTACACAATTTTATTTTTTCCACACCCTGGGAAAAGCTTGGGTCCTACAGGTTCCCCTCTCCTTCCAATGGATCACTCTTGATAGTCCTCATAATTCTCTTTCTTACACAGGTACTATCAGTAGAAGAAACATTGATGTATTCTAGCTATACGTATGCTCCTAACCTCACACATCATGGACCATCTGTTATCACTGAAATTTCATCCGCATATGGTTACAGGAATCCAACATCTCCCAACAACTATTAGTTCAGCCATGGACCAAAAATGCATTTCCAAAAGGCCCAAAACTATACAATCAACAATAAAATCAGCATGCGCTAAGACTACATAGGGAGCGCATGCACATGCGCCATTCAGAAATGTAGGAAAAAGTGCACATGTATACGATGCACGAGTGTGGACACAAAAAAAAATGCATTTATGATATTGGTCGGCCTCCCACACACTTATGGTTCATCTTCCAAGTCAATTTGACATCCAAATCTCGGTTGAATCTAACTGGGTGGATGGTCAAAGACCTAAGGGTGCCCTAAATGGCCCCTTGTTCACACTAAAATCTAGTTGAATAATTCCTCAAAGTTATGCTATAAAAGGAAGCCATGGGTGCACTACATTTTCAAGGAATTCATTTGTGTTGTTATGTTGTTGATATTCTCTTGGAGGATCCTCTTTCCTCATCAAGAGTATGCTAGCACCGTTGCACTTAGACAGTCATATCACCTCTATAATGAATGTGCTTTGGATTCTCTTCACCATTTCATTCTAGTTCCTCATTTGTAAGAAGAGCTCAATATTTGGGGGTCCAAGAGCCCTCCCTTGGAGGAAGAGGGGACCCAAAGTCTCCCTTTCTCTTCGATGTTTTGTTTCCACTAATACAATCCTTTCCATTGGTGGTGTGAGTCTTGTTTGTTCCTTGTTCTTATGTTCTTATGCACTATAGTTTAATTGTTTTTATCATTCTTAGTTTAATTCTTTGCTTATCTCTTATGCTTTATATTTCTAACCCTTTCCTTTACTATTGTTTTGCCTAGCTGTCCCAACTAGACCTGTAAGCACCATTATTTTGCTCATTTAGGTGACAAAAGAGGTGCAATAGTGGGTCTCGAATCCATTCAAGTTCCTCAGTCATCTTCTGGAACACTTTCTTTTGATACCCGTTATAGGTTTCGGGCTTGATACCCTGCTCATTGCGGTCCACCCAACTATCGACTGTACCTGCCCGGTGACTGTTCGCGTGCTGAAAACCTAGTTACCTTTATCTTAGTGACTTACACAGGTGACTATAGGGGTATACCACGGTACCTAGGGAAAACATTGGGCCACGATTTGCAGATTATACCCAAAGGGTGCTTCCATATTCATGTTTCACTTGCACCGGTAAGTTTCTCTAGTGTTGGATGGTGTAACTGTTCTTCCAACTAGCTAGTGATCTATGTGTCTTATCTCATAGGAGGATTCTCTAGTGTGTGTTGGTATTTAACATTAATAGAAATCCCTAGTGTGTCATTGATATTCTCACTCTGTGGAGGATCAGGCTCTTCACCAGTCGTGAAGGCTTCTTGGCCTGTCACCAGTTAATCTAGAGCCACCCCCACCATCGCTAAGGTGAATACTAGACCAACAAGGGTCTTTTGAGACAATCGGGTCACAAGAAACTGTGCCCGACCCATCTCTGAGAAGAGAACATTTGATTCTGGAGGAACCAACCATTTATGACCTTGGAGCAGAATCTCTTGGTTCGTATGACCCTCCGATCACTGATCTATCGGTGCCCATCGTCATACAGGTTGACCCTTACAAGCATTAGGTAGTGTCACAAGAAGTGATGGAGCAAAATGATGCTACTTCTTCAAAGAATCCTCATACTCCCTCTACGGATATCACTACAGGGTGTTTTCTGCCTCCTAATGAACCATCGCCCGTCTGGAACATTATGGTCTTGACCACCTCTACCTTGGGTAATTGTCTAATTCTTTCTATGGCAATGATCACTAGTCCTTTCACCCAGAGTGCGACAGGCCCTCTGTTCTCATACGAGATGTCTGGCTTCGATACAAACTCTGTCCTTTTCTACTCCACTCTACATACTTTAGGTCTGGGGGCAGGGAGCTCAAATGATCCTCTACAAGGATCCATGGGGGGCACTTCAGCTCCCTATAATTCTTTCCCTTACGGAGGGGGTCATATAACTCCTTCGTCCCCTTCACTCAACAAAGCTCACTAGCACTCCACTGGATCGAATGCAAACTATAGTTTGTTTGGAGTAGGTAGTCAAGGAATTCCTTCTTATAGCATGTCGGTAGGTTCAAATCCATTCTCTTTGTTCAACACGTTTGGTAACAATGCTTTTTCGTCAGCTATAGTCTCGGCCGGAGGCAACCCCAGTTATGGAAAACAAAATCCTATGCAAGGTACTATTCCTACACAGGGGGAAAACTCAGGAATTCCTTCCTCACAAGGACCTTGGAATCCCTGGCAGGGATCAGTTCCCTCGTCAAGAATGTTGACTGGGGAAAACCCCTTCCATAGCCAATGGAACCCCGAGAAAGGCTCAGGACCTATGCCCATCGGATCAGTAGGGGGCATCAACTGATGACGTCCCAACAAGTGTAGAACCCATACCTTCTATGTCCTATTACAGGATTCAACCGATGACGTCTCAATAAGTGCAGAACCCATACACTAGTCACGACCATGGTTATTACTAGAACCTTGGCCAAAAATTTAACTTTTCCTAGAAACTTGGTGCCAACCAAACTCCAAGCTCCTTTTTCCCTGGGTATAATCAACAACACAAATTACCGTTTCTGGCAAATTTTCATGTGCCAGACTTGACAAGGTTCTTAAACAACCCCATCTATCATGATCCACGTTGGCCTCCTATGCAAACCAAGCTTCCTTCGAACATTCCAAAGTTCGAAGCTAAGCCTAATGAATATCCAGGCGATCATGTGACTACCTTCCATTTATGGTGCTCGTCCAACTGATTGAGAGATGACTTCGTCCAGTTGCATTTGTTTCAACCCACTCTCATCGGGAGTGTTGCAAAATGGTACATTGAGCTTGACCGCTCAAGATACTCTACCTTTGGTGAATCGACAATGGTTTTATTAAACCATTTTCAATTACCTCTGGGATACGACGTTGGCACCAAGTTGTTGCCCAACTTTGAGAAGACAAAGGCAACCCATATCTCAAATCACATCCGATAATGGAGATGCCAGAAGAGTTTGATAAAAGTATGAGTCCCACCAACATTCCTACTTGAGTGGTTCCTTAAGTGTTTGGTACCTTGGTTATCCAAAGACGTAGGAACGTTGGGGGTATTTTAAGAAGAAGAAGAAATAATGAGAGCTCAACAACAAGAGCTTATTTAATCTAAGACTAGTTTACTTTACGAAGTTTTTCCAGATGCACCGCGGTCGGTACTTGACAAGACCAGACAGATATTTGGACCACATGCCGATGGTATTGTTGGTTCAAATTAAACGAATCCCATTGATTAGCTACCAAATAAATTACAACAATTTTCAATACAGCTGACAGCGACCAGCCAGACCACTGGTTTGGTTTCTCCCCCTACTTAAATGTTGGATGTACACAGTGTGCAATTGAAAAAACCAAAGGCCACCCAACAGCCTGATGGAAAGAAGAAATAGGGAAAGAAGGGTAAGGGGGATAATAAACCTACCAATAATGCTAGCAGGGGCACGAAAGAGAATCCAACTCACCTATGCCCTCGACTTACGGAGGCCCAGAAGTTATTGGCACAACAACATCCTGCCGTGTTAACAAACCCATTTCCACATGGGAAAAATTTAACTCAAGCCTCTTCGAGCCTGGAAGGGGGCAGTCAAGGACCCCCTCCATCTTCGAGTAATCCTTCGTCCGCAAATCTGTATATGTTGAAAGGTAACGTTGATATAACAACTAGGAAACGCAACTACGGAACACCAAACACCTCTGATAAGGGTAAATAAGATGAAAACCCACCTCTTCCTCTCTAGATTGAGAAGATGTTGGAAGAAACAATGACACACATCCCAAAAGGTGCGTTCAAGAAAGATTCCCACAATCCAAGTGCAAGGGCTGCCCATAACTACTCTGTGGTGGAGGATTCGTCACAAACCCCTTGTGCAATCTCTGCTTTGGAAGTCCTCCAGAGATGCCCTTCCAAAAGAAAGGCTTTGTTAGATGCCTTAGGATCTATTGAGACTTGTAATTCAGGAACGATCATGCTTGATACAACTGACTTAAAAACTTGTCTCCCTTTCCACATGACATTTCAGATAGTAGTGGCTTACACCATGAAAACTTTTAACCGAAACATTTTTCGCACAATGCTTGATGAGGGTGCCTCAACATGCATGATGTTGTTTGCATGTTGGAAGGCCATTAGCCAACCCATTTTGTCTCCATCACCTACTCTTCTTACCGCTTTCGATGGTCGTTCGTTCTGACCACATGGAATCATCCCCTCTTTCCCCATGCAGTTAGGGGGGAATACCATGTGCATCAAGATTGAAGGGTCAATGCATCTCTCGACTACCATCTCTTTTTAGGAAGGAGTTGGAGCTATGCTATGCATGTAGTGGTCACTATAATTTTTCGGGTCTTGTTGTTTCCACACAAGGTCTGGATCATGTCCATTGATCAGTTGTCCTTCTCCTATCCCGACCCTTTGTTACACATCAAAATAACTCATTGCAATGGTGGCTAGTGTCTTCGTTACAAATATCACAAGTGTCACATATTGGTCGCAAGTTTCACAAGTGTCACAAAAATTATCTTGTCTATGTTGTCTCTCTAATGACATCATAAAAACACTTAAGACACCTCATAGACTAGTCTTGAAGAAGAGAAATCAATTGACAAGGAGTACAAGCCTTTTGCCACTATAAAATCCACTCAAAAGTCAAATTTGGAAGGGATCACTCCACTACATACTGTTAGGGAGCTGTGGCTCTCTGTACCCTCTTCTAGGGGAGCATTCCAATGCGCTGTTTCCCTTTTTGAGGGAGCGCTGGCCTTTTTTGGGAGAAATTTGGTTTATTGGAGGAAATCAGAGAAGAATCCCCTCAATATATGAAGGTGGTTGGATTTGAATCTGAGGTCGAGGAATGATCTTAAGGGAGACCCACAACTGAAGGAGAGGAATCCTCAACTTATCCCAAAGATATCTCAAGTGGTTAGGCCTCTCCAAGCCTATATGAGGAGGCCTCCTCATGGTGAAAGGATAGATGGAGATTGTGAATTACACCAAACTTATGATCCCATAAGTGAGATTCCATTGAAGCGTAATCAGTGTAGATTACTTGAGCAAAGGGGATGGACAAGGAGAGCTAGAAGAAGCTGTTGCACCTTCATCAAAGGATTTTAAGTACTCTTCGTTTGTTCTCATTAATACATATACATGCTTGGCTTGTTTCTTTCAAGTTTATGTTTGTTTCACATGAACTTGTCTTTAGTAGATAGATCTGTATTTGAGCTAATCTCGGTATAATAGGAAGCCCGTTGTATATTTGTTTGTTCTACAGGACCTATTGAGGAGCTCCGGATTGGAGCTCAGCTTGGAATTTGCGAGGACAAACGCCGATAAAAAGGTACACTTTTCTTCATCCTCTTCATTCATTAGCTTAATTAGATATAAAAGGATGTGAATGTCCACATTAATCACTTTTCTGTCTTGGCCTTAGGAGTCTAGAGACCAAGAGGGAATCCACTTGTCCGCAGGAGGATTCACCTGTAACAGAAATTGGAAACTCCACTGGGGAGGTACCTTTAAATTTTTTCCTTCATATATGTTGATTTCCTTTTCTAATTTTGATCATCTTCATATTGTTTCCTTGATTCTTAGATTTGTTGATTGACCCTTCATTTCATCCCATACACTTTGGATTTCTGAACTTGCTTGAATTTTTCGATTTTGGGGTACTTTTTTGAAATTTTTGAAGTCTACAACTCCCCTTCGCTTGCTATTAGAGCTCTAGCACTCCTTGCCAAGCCTTCACAGAGAGTTGGAACGCTCTGGTGCCCTTTACACCAAAGCACTGGCCTCTTTCTGTTTAAGATCCTGCAAGAGTTTAATCTCTGAATCCATTTTTTCTTGTTTGAATTTTCTTAGGGTTCTCATCACCTCAGTGTATCCTTTTTTGGGTATCCAACACCTTTATATATGAGAACTCATGATGCTTTGTTTGTGTTTGTGACATTGTTTTCTTCCCTACTTTGAATAACTCTTTTTCTTTAACGATTTAGAGTCAAATTGTCGTTTTCTTCTCATTTATCTAACTGAGTGAAAAAAATTTGTAAGGATATTCAGAGATATTTTGCACCATTCAATTTTATATTTGAGGTCTTTCTCTGAAGAAATTCCTAGTTTTTCATCATCCAACAACCTTCTCCCACCTTCACTAGAAAATTCCCCAATTTTCAAGCATTCTGGTTGAGTTTTTTGTGCATTTTTTGGCATTTTTTTGAGTTTCTGGGGGCATCAAAACCCCCCTGTAGACCATACCAGAGAACCAACGCTCCCCTACAGTGTTTTATGGTGCGTTGAATCACTGTGTTCACCCTTCTAGGGGAGCACTACTGTCTTTTTTGAGTGAAATTGCCTTCTTTTACTCATATTTTATCAACCTGTTTTGTGGAATTCTTTACCCAGTCTTTGTGGTTGGTTTGTGGAGTGGTTTGGATTGTTTATTGGTGGTTTTTTATTCTTTTCACTCTCTTTTGTCTTTATTAGATATTTAATCCTCTTTTAGAAACGTAAAATTTTCTTTTCTAGCTGCGTTTTTGTCGAGACAGTTTTGAGTGTTTTCTCTTTCTCCCTATCGTTTCTTATATTCTTCTCTACATTTCATTGTACTCCTTGGATGCTTGTTTGTTTTATGATACTTGAATTAGTTCTTCTTAGAACAATATTCTACTTTTTTTCTTTTAGTTCTCATTGTTTTGAATGGATTCTTTCTTTTGGGTCGTGAAACTAGCTTGCATTTGAAGTAGCCGAATTGCATATTTTTTGACATTTTGGGACATTGTGCATCTAGAATGATGAATGTTTTCTCCTTCTCATAGCATAGATTTCATTGAAATGAAAATATTTCCTCTTCATATATTTTCATAACTTTCAAGTCAGTCAAAACACCATATTGTCCACGCCACTTTCCTTTTGAGTAACAATAGCCTTAAAAATCAAGCGCTAAACTAAAATTGATTAGAAATTTTTACATTTTTTGGTAGCAAACCTACATTAGATTAGTTGTAGGGCTTTGGAATAGATGTGAATGATAACTTTACAAATATGAAAACAAACACAGGATATTGTGTTAGGGAGCAGTGAAATCCAATTGCTGCATTTTCTCCTAGGAATCCCTTCTCACACAAGTGTCGATCACGAGGTCACATTAAGACTAGTGGAGTTACTCACCCTGTTTTGTTTTTCTTGGTGTAGAGATTGCGTGTATTATGGGGGTCTATTGAAGGTATACTCAAAATGATGAGTGGAATCCTTTCAAGTTGATTTTGGGCTAGATACCCTGCCCTTGCACATCGATCATACTATCGACTATTTCCCCAGGCATCACTATTGTAGTTGGTAACCTTAGTGGCCTATCTCTTTAGGGTCTTTACACAAGGTGACTGTGGAGGGGAGAGTCTTCTTGGTACCTGGAATCGACGTTGTGCAGACTCACTCGGGTGCCTTGGAGCGTATACCCATGTTTATGTGTGGGAGCTTGCACCAGGGTGTAAGTCCGTTAAGTAGGTCGTCAATGTAACTTTTCCACCCGCTCTATCTTAGCCCCTTCTTACTTTGTTCCCGCGATGTTGGATTTCATCACCAAATAGTGTGCTCATTGTGAGAAGGTTTTGTTTTCTTGCTTGCTTACTACATTTTTAGCGTGTGATGTTTGTGTAACAACCCTAGTTGAAAATATGCTTAGGGATTATTAAGAAAAATTAATTAGGTGATTAATTGTCATAACATGGTTTTAACTAAACAAAGATTGGCATAATAATATTAATTAAATATTTATTAGTTAATTAATTGTTATAATTTTGATTAATTAATTAATTAAATTAATTACCTATCACATTGAATGAACAGGGTAATAAATTTAATAGGGTTAATAAATTATATTGTTTAAATTAAAGATTATGTATACAGAGGGGATAAGGGGCATTACTAAATGGATAAGGAACATGAAATAATTGGATAAGGGGCATTAACTATGTGGATAAGGTAATGAATGCAGAGATAAGAAAATAAATGAGGAGAAAGGGTGGTGAAGCAGGGATATGAGCGGAGGAGGTTTACGAAAGAAGGGGGGGATCATTCTACTTGTTTTGGAGAGGATCATTTTTTTGGGGAGGGTTCTCTTGGATTTGGGGAGGAGAGTTGAGTTCTGTAGTTGGGAAAGATTAGTACAGGGGGCACCGGTTTGCTGGAGGTTTTGGGCATGGGGGGTAGGATATCCATATGGTATCCTGGAGCTAGGAAGCTATCCTAGTTGGTAGGGTGGAAACTCGGTTTGGGCAGAGTTGGGCAGCACATCAGGCAACACCAAAGCAGTGGGATGGACAACCGGGTCGACGGAGAAACTAGCATCAGGAAGAGGTAAAATTGTTTTATTCTGTTATGAAATTATTATGGTAAAATCGTTTTATTATATTATCAATTTTATTATTCATTGATAAATTTATATGCGTATGTGCTGAATTTATAAGAAATTATTGAGTTTCATAAATCAAGTAGAAGTTACTGTTTTGTTTGTGGAATTAATTGATGTTAAATTAATAATGTTACTACACATGGTATCAGAGCTTCAGCTTGAAGCACTGGGGCCTTAAGGGCCAAGTTCCCAGCCCCAACTCCAGCTCCACCTAACCTGCAAACCAAACACGAAAATTTTAACACAAATATAAATATAAATGAAATACATATTGAAAATGTAAAAAACAAATATCACAATAAAAACAAATAACAAAGAGACACAGAGATATTAATACTGTGAATATGATATCGGAAGCTTGGAAGGAATGTGAATATGATATCTCAGTCTACATGTTAATGTGGGCAGAAACACGTCCTTAAAACTCTCCTTTTTATACGGTCAACCAAACTTGCTTTTTTTATTCGATCAGCCAAACTGGTTTTTGACACCAGAGAATAGCATCAGGAAGAGATATACATCACAAATTTCTCCAAAAAGCAGCAAATTGAAATTATAATCAATACCATCATGGAGGAGCCAAATAATCTCATGGATCGCCAAAAGTGGGGGTGATGGAAAGAGATTAGTTGATTGAAGCATTCAATGACATGACGTGGCATGACTTAACATCGTGATAGGATAATGACGTGTTGAGCTTGCCTACTCCATTTTCAATATCGAAACTATCTATTTGGCATCTACATGGATTTCTAAAGGACTGGTAACGTGAGGTTTACAAATAATTAAATATGTGTGGCCCACACAAATACGTGAAGCAGCTAAACTAATCTTCCACAACAAGACAACTGAGTCTTTTCCCCCAATAAATGCAATTTGATGTAAATCCATTTGATGTGCTGACTCTGGATGATTTGGACTGGAGATTCCAAAGTCCCACATGTTCACAGTCCACACGACTCAAAGGCTCATTGCGCTTCACGTCTATAACAGGCTTACGAACTGTGTGAATTGTTTATGAAATGTATGCCCACTATGCACTAAAAGCAAACATCATGTTGATTGAGGATTATTATTCGAAGGTAATTTTGGATTCTTGACTGCCCATCAAGGCTCTTCGCAATCGGCGCAGACAGTCTTGTTGCTGAAGTCAATAGCAACAGGCAGAGTAAAGAATTCTACAAGGCTAGAAATGGAGATTGATCCAACGATTCAGACACACGAGAGGCCTAATCATGACAATGAGATTAGACGGTTGAGGAGTCAAAGTGCCAAAATAGGTCAATGGGACTTAAGAGTATGACATGCAGTAACATATATATAGCGAGTGTATAGTGCATCTCCCACTGAAGAGAATGGCAAGGAAGGAGAAAGGAGTAATAGTTACGGGCCTGTTCATAAGCTCTGGGGCAGTTACAATCAGTATTACTACATATGTGACAGGAGGCATTTCCAACAGAGATACTTTAAATGTGAAGAATTATTATTCCATTAATTAAGGTTTTCCCTTGGCAAGACGAATACCCAGACATACAGGGCTATCTACAGTCTTCCTGGCAAAGAAAGATTCAGCCGATGTTATTGCTGCATCTTGATAAGTTATCCTCTTTCATGAACTTTACTTTTTAAGTATTTTGAATGTGACCAGATCTATATTTGGCCTACTATTCTTTGTGAGAAGTATCATTTACAAGATGTGTTGAAATTGAGCAAGCATAATGACAAGTGCGAGTAATGTATATTTCGTATGATAGTTTGGAAAGAAAACCATTATGCGTTTA
Organism: Picea mariana; assembly: GCA_032191745.1. Classification (NCBI taxonomy): domain Eukaryota; kingdom Viridiplantae; phylum Streptophyta; class Pinopsida; order Pinales; family Pinaceae; genus Picea; species Picea mariana. The sequence goes on from JASDQU011103640.1 coordinate 50,822, forward strand.
TTTCCTTTTTAAAAAGAAACAAATCAACTTGTTGTAACGGTGTAACCATAGTAAAGAAAACAAACACAAACAACAACAAATTTCTTGCAATAACAATTACTCTACCACCCGAGGATCCGCAAGTCTGCAATAATGACATTTATAACCATTCTCACCATTTTATTGCGCTGTAATCTGGCAGCTCTTGCTCCTTTAGACACATGATGTTGTGCACCCTTGGATATTCCTTTGAATCTATTGTAGACAACTTGTGGGCATGTCGGGAAGACTAGGAGGCAAAGCGAGTTTTGTGTGGCTTATTCTTCTGAAGTTGGGACTCGTCATTTGCTTGATAGAAATAGGTTCTTGTTTTTCCTGTGCAATGACGGATTTCCTCCGTTTGAGACTCGTTTTCCACAGAACCTTTCTCGACCCCCAAGAAATCCAGTGCAACAGCCTGATCTTGTGACATATCTCGTGAACAGAACCGAAATCCGAAATGTAGTCGCATCCTCCGGCTTCACCGTCGTTCCCCAAACCTCGATTTTCAACAGTCGTTTTCCAAATCGTCACAAGCCAAAACAAGTGTTCTCTTGTAGTCTTTTCCTCAGTTGAAAACTTCAATCTTCCTGAAATTGTGGAGAATCAGAAAGAAAGAAAGAAAAATGCATAATAAACATTGGCACTCAGTTATTTTTTCTACCTCACCTTAGCACCTATACAGATAATTTGCACAGTTATTTTTACATCCTCACGAGAAACCCATGGGAAAAGCTTAGAGCTCGGTTATTTCTTCTCCATATGAAAGACACAATCAAGCAACCACATTTCCTTACAATTCGCCAACCAGCTCAAAACATTGGCTACAGCTCTAGTAGCAATCACCTCGCCAGCCATTTTTCCTCACAGAAACCCTACAGTCTGCCAAACCAAAATGAAGAAACTATCCCGAGTCAGAAACGACAAGACTAGCTGGTAGAAACCCACGAGGAACTATGGAGCACGCAACAACCAAAGGAACGAGAGTGGGACATAGCAAAGTGGAGAGGCGGCAGAGGAAGGATGCGTTTAGGGATTGGAGAGACAGGTGTAGGATTATTTTGGAGGAAGCGGGCACGTGGGCTTCATGCATGCCCGATTTGATTCTTTTTTATATATTTTATTTTATATCTTATTTTTTTAATTATTTATTTAAATTAACTTTTTAAATTTTTACTAAATTTAAATTTCAATGGTTTAAATCGTTAATTTTTTATTATTAATTATTAACAAAAAAAAAATAATATAATATACATACATATAATTAAATTTATTAATTATATAAAAAAAAATGAGGATAAAATTAAGGTTTAAAATATATTATATATCTATTAAAATGTTTAAGATTATTTAAAGATTTAGAAATTTAAAGATTTTATTAGTTTTAAAGATTTAAAACTAATATAATTAGATAATATATATATATATATATATAGTTATAAAAAGGAATTTGAAATGTTTTGGGGTCCATGGGTTTTGAACCCGTGACCACCCACCAAGCCCAAGCCTTAAGAAGAACACTAACACCAACGCTCCCTCATAAGTCTTTACAAATAAATTCTTATATTTAATTAGATTAATGGTAACACTATAGGAATTAGAGTGGTATTATTATTAGGAAGATATAGTATGAAGATTAAGATTAACTGGCTTATTACCTAATCTATTGATCCGGAGCCAACTAGCTGAGTTGAATCATAATTAGTGAATGCACTAGAAATCAAGGTAAAGGTTTATCTAGCACTGCTGATCTTAGTATCCTGAAGTATAAACTCCGATTGTCCAAGCGTTAGGCTCACGAGATCGTACATACAATTTGTCGAGCCGAGCGCCAAGTCCCTCCACTCCATTCTGCCAGTCAAAGTCAACGCTAAATATCGATGCAACAATTGACAATGCCAACACTACGTGACAAGGAAAATATCACAAGTCAAGCATCGAAGGATATTTAGTTGTAAGCGAAAAGTTAAAAGGGCTTAGACTAGGAGAAGCAGGAAGGAGGCAACATATGCACTAGGAGAGTAAGCATAGGAATTGGCGAGTATGGCACAAGGATAGCGTAGCTACAGGGCAAGGGAACCAATAGTTTTTTTTATAGGGACGAAGAAATCAAGCTTAGACGCTTAATCTTAACCCTAACCTAGCCAATCCCCTAAAGGAGTAATGTATGTTTACAGACAAGTAAAGAAAACTTATGCCTAACCCTATTTCTAGTTGAGTAGCAACAATTTGAAACGTCCTTGAACTCACCTTAACAACTTTGGTTGATGCAGGTTAAAGCATACAGGATGGTCAGGACTCAAGGGAGCTGAGGCAGGGGAGCGTCATTGCAAGCACTACCAACACCACTAGCGCCACCACCACCAGCGCCCGAAATAGATCTCATACTGCACTCGTTGGAATCCATTAATGGGACTTTAAAGGGGTGACATCCGACAGGGACTGAAGTGGAACCGCCACCATCTGGAACAGGTAATCCAAAAGCATCAAGGGATTTAGGGGGAGGACCTCCAGCCGAAGACATCACGTGATAATTGCAGAAGATCAAACTTCCAAAGTTTGTCGGGGGTCACGCCAGTGAACGCACGGAAGCATGGTTGGAAGGCATGACAAGGTGTTTTTCCTTAAGGGGCTATGCATCCAACTCAAAGGCAAAGATCACAATTTTTCAGTTAAGAGACAGCGCCTTGAACTGGTGGGGCAACCTGCAAAGACCACTACACCTTACCCCAGACACAGTATCTTGGGAACTTTTCGAGGAGAGGTTGTGAAGGAAATATCTACC
>JASDQU011103641.1:12688-26857 GCA_032191745.1 Picea mariana
CAGATCAGCTTCTCCAAGGAAAAGCAGGTGTCCGACCAGCTCAAACAAGAGTTGCAGCAGCTCCAGAAGCAAATAGTGGCAGGAAAAACTTTGGCCGAGGTTAAAGAAAGTGTATGGATAGATATCACTAAGTCCATGAACGAGATATGGCCCATGATACAGATCATGTTTGAGTAGAATGAATTGGTGTAGAGAAGAAAATAGGCCATTGAGAAGATCAGATCAGAATTGGGAGACATGCCAACACAGGCTAATGAAATCATCAAGTTCTTAAATTCTAAGACCAGGGAGGAACTGGAAGAGATGAAAATTGAAGACAGGACAGAGACCATCCTCGAAGTCAAAAGAGTTTTGACCAAGAGAGGATTAATGCTTTAGCTAGAAGAAAAGGTTCAGGCCATGGACCTCGGGGTGCAAAGATTTTTTAGTAAGATTGAGGCCCTATAGAAGAAAGGTCTTCCTGGTCTGAAGGTAATCAATGACAAACTAATGACACTCCCAGACTACAAAAAGAGATTGACCAATGTGGCTAAGGATAGTTCGAAGTTTTCAAGAATTCAAGGCATCATTACTGGCAAGGCGTTTGTTGATGTGCTCCAGTATGACATCAGTATTCAGCATGAAATTTGATACATCTTCATCACCAAACCTACCTTTTCCAAGTACACAGAAATGGATGAAGTTTATTAGAGGCTACTCAAAGTCAATGTGCCCAGTCATCTTCGATGGGAAGAACTCTGCGATCTGATCGAGTAGCTGATGAGCTGTCCCAGTCCAGTCATTTGTCTAGTCAGAAGAGGTTGTGCAGAGGCCTCACCAATGGCTCACCCAGAAACTAGCATGCAATTGTGACACATCACCCAACAGTTCCTAGATTCATGAAATTTGTTAAGTTAGTTAGGCTAAAAATAGATTTAGCACGTCTTGGACATTAATGACATGATTGTTTGTAATTTTGAGTTATAAATACTTCATCTTTCGAAGTATTGAGGGTTGTTGATCTTCACACCATGAAACTATCAGACTGTAATATTTTTGAAGAGATCTTCCATTAATAAGAAGAGGTGCTTTTACAGTATTCTTGCGTGTATTCACTGGTGATGTTTTTCTCTCTAAGTTGAATGTTATTCTCGCTTTGTTATCATACTGTTTTCTAAATCTAATCTTTAGAAGTAACGAACATGACAGGATTTATCTCAGATACCCTGTTCCTGACTCAAAAGATTTTTGTGTTTTATCTTTTGGTTATTTCAATAAAGAAATTCTTAACTGCTTCTTTGTTGAAATTATCTTTCTCATCTTTTCTGTTGTTCATCATATATGCTATTGAAGAATCCAGTGATTATATTATCTTGCCCTGTGAAAGGTTTTCTTTGCTTTTCTGGTTTGGATTTCATTTTTAAGACACATACCCCATAGCCCAATGGATGTGTAGACCGTCTCAACCAACTCAACAAGCACTACGAAAACAAAACTGACTTATTTGTTTACCTAGCCTAATATTTAAAATTTGAAACTTATTTGAATCATATCGAGAGATCCCTCTCTGAAGTTGGAAGGGCTAGATCCCAGCTTCAAAAGTGGTTGGATAAAGTTACCTTTGTAGATTTCTTTTGTTGTCAAACTCTGGGAAATTTTTCGAGTGCTAATAGATGGCAGTAATCCGTTGTTGGATCACGTGTTGTTCCTGTGATCTCTTCATTCTCTCGATGACAGTGAATAACTTCAACTATGCTTGTAATGACAGTTCCTACTGTTGCTCCTCCTGTAACTGTGCTTCTAGTTTCCTCAGCTCTGGGTCTTTTGCGAGGCGTTCATATTTCTGTGCACTTCTTTTTCTCAGTTGTTTTCATTCTAATGCGAGGGCTCTGATCCTTCCAACTACATTCTTTGCAGCTTCCTCTCTCTGATCACGCACCTCTTGTGGAGTGCTCGAAACTGCTTGGACTTCCAACTATGTTATCCTTGCTTGAAGTTGTGGGATTGCCTCAATGAGCTTCCCTACTTGAACCTCAACCAATTCTTGTTCCTCCTATGCCAAGCCTGGCACAGAGTGAAGTGCCTTGCTCACCGCTTCTTTGACCGTAGTCTACTTTTTAAGTAGATGGTCCTTTTCTCTCTATATCTTCTCTTTGTCCTCCTCAAGCATCACTCGAAAATCATCCTTCTCATTTTCATAAGTGGTTACACAGTACCGCGCAACTCGTAGTTGCTCTAAGACTTCCTCTTTCTCTCTCTTCAGGGCTTCCGTATCCTTTTCCTTTTATTCTTGAACTTTATGAAGCCGAGCCTCTGTTGCATTTGCTAATATTCTCAATTGGGAAGGCTCATCCCCCAATTATGAAATCTCTAATGAAGAAGGTGCAGTAGGTAATATGTGGATCAATTGAATGGATGAATGTAACTCCTTTATCTCCTTCTCAACATTTACATACAACTCTTCCTTCTTTGCTCCATATATTTGCAAGAGATCTTTGGATGCATCCTCCATCACTCCACAAACCAAGCCAATATCATCCTATATGATTGTAGCCTATAGTTGGGGCTTACTGGCACATGTCTTCTTTCTTGCTGAAGGTTTCTGTGGAGAAACCTTCCTCTTCTTCACTGTTTTTGTCTCAGTAGGGGGATCCTTCGGCAATGTAACTTCACTTTCTCTTTATTTTTCTCCTTCATCCCCTCCTCCTTCTCCATTTACTTCATGTCCTCCTCCTCCTGCAGGTGAGCCAGGTCCACTTTCTTCTAAAGCACTATCCTCCACATCAATCTCTATATTTTGAACTTCCTCCGTTTTCTTCTTCTTCTTCGTGCTAGTCTGTTTGACGTGCTCGACCTAGGTGACCAAGGGGCTTCCTATGATATCAGTGTCAGAGAGCTCTGCATCTGCAACTGGTGTCTGAAATTACTCTGGACATTCCTTCGTGATCTCCTCCATGTCTTCGTCGATCAGCTTGTAATAGGACTGTAATTATTCCTTGCTCTGATCCTTGCACACAGTGATATATATGAAATGTCAATCTACGTGGAACTTAGCAATCGAGATGTACTAGTGCAAGGTGCATGGTGCCATGTGAGGGAATGATTCTATGGAAACCTTCAATTGCTGATAGTAGGCATGGAACATAGCGTTCGACTACCACTATTTTGACATGTCATTCATATACCACAATGTGGAGAACCTCGCGGACAATGGCTCCGATGGTTCAATCTTTGAGAAGGTTTCTCCTTCCGACATTTTCCAAGTGACAAATGTGATCAACACAAGTAACCAGCTGAAATGGAACTCATATCCCCGATCCTACGCTTCATGAAAGTATTTCTCGAGCTCGCTGATGATGTAGCTCATTCAATTCATTTGCATCGCCTCCATGCATTTTCTTGTGAGGTCCACCACGAACCCGGTGACCTGTGTGGGGTGGTTATTTCTGACAAGCTTGTCACCGATGATTTGGCAAGCAAGGTGCGCACCATCCTGGATAGAGGCTACCTTGTAGCCTCACTTTCCCTTTTCTACTTCTTTGTATGACTCCTTTATCCGTTGTGCCAGGGAGTGATATGAGGCCTTCCATGGGTAGAACTATTGAGGGTCAGGTCCCTGCATGCTCAGTCCTATGATCAGGTGGATCAACGCTGGATCCATAATAATTTACCTGTCAATCCACAGGTATCCACCATGATAGCACAACAAGAGGATTTTAACCCAAGCGTTAACCCCCTAATGTCATCCAAAATGAGGAATCTTCATCACGTTGAGTATAGTGGATTGTGCCAGCTCCTTTATCCACAACTGGGCGATGATGCGAGGCTTCTTCCCATTGGTAATTGTAAAAAATCTATGCGGCGTGGGCATGGCATAGTTCTTTCTGTCACCGAGATTGAAATCACTGTTCTTCAGGGATGGGATTTGTCCCAACTGACTTCCCACTACGTTTATTCCATTTGGAATATACGTCATCATCAATGTGTACTCAAAATCCCATGGGATGCTATCGCAGTTAACCGCACCAGCCAAGGGCAGGATATAATCCGGTAAGATCGATGAGATCTGCTTCACATTAGCCAGATCGTCATGATGCTTACTTCGTTTCTCGGTCACAGGGTTAGCACAACTAGAACATCATGCAGTCGAAGGGGAAGCCTATAGTCCCCTAGTTGACGATGCCTGAAGACCTTCAGATATAGCTCTGTCAGCCATAAACTTCTCGAGGATCTCCTTGACAAAATTCTCTAACTCATTCTATTCGCCCGACATTCTCAGTCTTAAATGGATAGGTCAGGTTAGGTGAATAGGTAGATGGGGTAAACAAATGGAGGGAAATGCATAAGTTCTAAAATCATAGCTCGACACAAAATCAGATCTTTGTTAGCAATGTTAATCACGGGTGGCGAAAAGTGGTCCTGACGCAGCATCCCACGGGTTAAATAAGAGAGCATCGTAACATATTCTTCCAACAGGCAGGATTGATTCCATCAATGTGAATCCGTCCATTATGACACAGTCTCAATGTCTAATGGTGGTCTATCCACCCATAAATGCATTTTCTAGTCATTCTGGAGCATTGTTCTAACAATCGAGGTGCCTCCAACGGTCATATAGCTTCGTCGAGGTGAAGTCCCATTCTGCACAGTTTTGTTATTCCGATGAGGTACAATTTCTACAAACTTGCCTTCTGCGAAGTCTTCCATTTGTTCTCTGTATCTTCCTGTAGCTTCTCCAACTTAGCCTTCTTCTTACTGATCTTCCTTTCCTTCTTTACTATGATTTGAGTCTCTCTAACTATTTCTGGAATCCTCTTTCCATTCTTGTTCTTATACTCTCCTAGTGAAGTGACTTCACACTACTGATGGGCCCTTACAGGCTCTGTATTTAATATCCTATATCTTTCTACTTCCTAGGTGGATATACTTCTATCTTGCATGGATAGGTCCTACAAACCTTCATGTGTTCTTTCAACCTCGACAACTAATTATCTTTCCTTCTATTGCTTCAACTCAACTTCTCGTTCTTCTATCAATCGATCTATTTTTCTAGCTATGAAATCTCTTATTTCTTTCTTTTTATTTTCTCTAGCTGCTTCCTCTGCTTCCCTTCTGATTTGATTCTTCTCAATCCAATTATTTCCTAATAAAAGTGGAAAAGGGGCATTGTTCTCAACAAACTTAATGACCTCAAATTCCTCTTCAATCGATGTTCCATGAATAATAACAGGTACATTAGTTACTCTTCCACATAGGGTTATTATCTTTCCTTTGAACAAGCCTATCCTTCCCAGTGAAGGTATCATAGCAGGCTATCCCAAAATTTCCCAAGTTTCTTCTGTCATAATATTCACTTATCTTTCTTTGTCCAAGACACAGTCTATGTCGAAGTCTCTGATTCTTGTACTTATGCGTTGTTTTACTTTCAATATCTCTGGTAAGATGACATCTCTGTGATCATTCATCGTTTCTTTCAACTGTAATAGCATATTCTCATCTTTCTCTGATTCTTTTTCATTATGATTCTCTAACATGATCGTAGTTTCTTTACTTGCTTCATAGATTTCTTGTCTCATATTCATATTTTTGACTTTGGCAATCAACTTTGGGCAATCTTAGACTTCATTACCAACAATTTTACAATAGAGACAAATAGGACCTGTACTAGGGAATTCCTTAGAAAGATGTCCCAGTCTTCTGCAGTTATAACATAGTGTCAATCCTCTCTTTCTTTTAAGCATTCCCCAACCTCTCCTGTACTGCGCACCGGGATCACAATGTTGGACCTGCAAAAAATTATTTCTAGGTTCCTGCATCCACTTATTAGTCCAAAAATTCTTTCTATGCATAGGAATAACTTATATTTCTCCATTTCATGCTTTTGAAACAAAAATTTCCACTTATCTTACTCTATTAAAGCACAAATCTTTACCTCTTTCAAGATCTTACCTCTTTTCTTTAGATCAAGTTTCTTTGTTAGCACATAGATTCTCTAGTCAAGCTGAATACTACGCACTACAACAACAAATCTACACACAAATATTTCTCTTTTCTTTAGTTCCCAACAATCACAATTTCAGGTTCCGACAACATAACCATTTGATGGCACATGGGCAGACCCAAGGTTCAATGCTTCGAAAATGCACCAACAAAACCCTAACTACCGGCCCTTTCGACAACACCTTTGAAGTAGGCGAAGTATCATCCGAGGTAGAGGCATGGGGGGTTACAGGACTCAGGTGTCTGTAACCAAGACAGGACATAGAATGTGATTGTAAGACTTCTATAGAGTACTTAAGAACAACATGCATTAGTTGTCAACTTTAGTCACATCGGAGAACAAACCCTAAGGATAGATTAGCGCAGTAACAACGACAAAATAAACATCACACTTAGCATCATAAGTTAGATCTAGCACATTCAACATAAATAAAGCACTGAGCATTCATAGATCTATCTATCATACATAACAATCAATGCACTAAGCAGATCCACATCATAAACATCATAGCACAAAGAAAACCATCAACACATGATATATGTGGTTCACCCCAGTGTGGGGCTACGTCCACCAACTGGTTCTTCTTTTTTATTAGTCTTCAATCTCTTACATGCATATGCTTCTACGCACTAAGCCAGAGATCTAAGCTTCGCACTGGACAGATGATTTGCACACTAAACACCATATCCACCTTCCCAAAATTGGGTTAATGCATAGAGCCAACTCCTCTACCAAGCACAGAGCCTTACATACACATTATGTTGCACTGAGCAACCCAAAACTACTTGCACTTAGCCTTGCAAGCTATCGACTCACTAGCACTTAGCTACCAACAACTACTTACTACATTACATTCTTTCTTATTTATACTTTCACACTTCCTTACAAAAAGGCCTAATCATGGGTAAACCCATGGGCCAACATCCCATAGCCCATTACAAAAATCCCAATGAACCCCTTGCTGGGTCCACAAAACAACTGAGATCCCGTGATCTCAACTCCTCCTGGGCGCTCCATCTTCGATCATTGCATTGAAGTCCAAAAAGTGGTCAAACCCGACCAATGTTTCCTCAAAACTTGGTCAATGGCCAACAAAGGGGTACTCCCCGATATACAGTACCAATTAGACTATACATTGTTTGGATTAGGAGTCCCATCTGGAATTTGTCTCGACTACCATTTATTTCTATCTTATGGTTTTCATAATGGTTACAGTCCGTTGTACCGATGAAGTGGGTGGGTGCAATGTAGAGATGTAGATTAACACCATGTATGTAAATAAAACTAATGTATCACTAATCTATGCTAACCTATCCTAGCTAGGAGCATGCTAGAGTAACCGATGAATTATAATGCAACCAAAACTTTGCACAACTTTAATACACTTAGTTGTATAAAAAGAGAAAGATTGGAATAAATAACATACATACGTGTATAATCATATTAGTCTATATCAAAAAAATATATACTGTAATAACCCACAAAACTCGAGGCATTGAAATATTCAAAGAAATGTCAATACCTTCATAACATCATAGATTGTATAAGAATTAATCTACAACAAACAAAGTATTCTTACAGTCGATGTCCATAGAAACAAAAAATATCTTCACTTGAAGTAGTTCAAAGCTTCGATTAGTTTCTATACATAATTCCTTCTATAATATGTTGGCCATGAGGGCTTCTCAATATTCACTAACACCGTATAATTTCTAGAAAAATTTCTTGGTTCTATACAATGCTTGAAAATCCAGAAAAATAAGTCCTTCTTACAGGAGTCTCTAGTCTATTTTATACAAAAGGTAGTAACTCCTGGTTTTCTTTTCACCTTCTTCTTGAAGAGGTAGTTAAAAAATTGTTCACCTTCTCCTTTCTCATGACAAGTGGCAGAAAGGATGAAATTTGAAGTAGTTAGGAAAAGGACGAAAGGAAAACAATTGTTTTTCCTTTTCCTATGAACTTTTTCTTTGGAGATAAGTTGTCCAAATCTCCAACTGGTTATATAGTGACTCAATCCTCCTATAATATAGTTGTCCCAGTGTTTCTTCGATCATGGTGATGCTATAATCAAGGGCGCTCATATATTTCTCCAGTTTTGTCATATAATCATGTATCATAGTGTGAAGCTTCACCAACTGTAGTAGATGTTGGTCAATAAGATTGATAGAGACAAAGGTTGATGCTTCGACTATTTGTCTCCTTCAACTCATGCTTTCCTGGACTGCATTCACCAACTCTTCTATGACCAAATTATTCCCAAGTTCATCTAATATTGGGAGACGACCATTCCTTATCAGCTCTTGGGAAACTTTGTGAGTCCTTGAATATATCCTCGTTTCCTTGGTTACTTTTTTTTTTTCCTTTTCCCTACCTAATGGAAATGATCTAATGCATACATGTCTATCTTCCTTGTTGATTTTGAGGGTATATACAGCTCCATTGGCACATCATGATTCTCCACTATCTAGGTATTAATGTATGTTATACTTTCACGAATAATGTTGTATTGTGTCAGTTGCATTTATATCTAGTTGTTTTGTTCAATAACTATTGCAGCCACATTTTAGAAGAGATGTAGGTTGGCATACATGTCAATGATGTCACCTTCCAAATCATTCCTCACTTTTTCCACACTGGTCTTAAAATTGAGAAGACTCCTTTCATCAATATTTACTTGTTGGATCATCTCTTCTAGCTCTTTGATCCTCATCTCTTTTTCTTCGTTATGCTGGCACAACCTCTGTATATTCTCCATGGTTGCATCCATAAATGCATATCCTTCCATAGATGTTTCTACAAGGTATTCCCTGACATCTCTTGTGACAGAGACCTGAGTAACTACTGACAAAGGGGCTCATTCTATTGCTGGAACCTTTTTTACTCTTTCTTGCATGATTAATCCGATTTTACTATATTATGTGAAAATGCAAAGATCCAATATTTAGGCTGACCGAAAAGGTTCCCAAGGACCGATACCTAAACCAATGCTCATTGTTTCTATTCCTGCACCTGTGGTGGATGTTCCAGGGATATCCAAGTATGTCAGGTGTGTGTTACCTTCTCTATCATATGAATTCTTCTTCTGTATTTATTCTTCAAAATATTTATCCGTTGGTTCTTTCTCTGCTAATTCTACTGTTATTATTGTCGCTTAAACTAGCTCATTTTATTTTTCTGCAATATCTTTCACTTCGTCTTCTACTTTTTATTTTTCTTCATTTTCTGCATTGGCCTTTGCTTTTTCGACTTCTAATTTGTTTTTTTTTTAGCATAATTCCTCCTCTTCAGTACCTTCTCTTTGTCTCTTCTATTTTTATCTGTTGGTGTCTCTTCATCCTCTTCTGTGAAACATGAATGAGTTGATACGAATATGGGGGAAGATCTTTGAGATTCATCTCTCTCTGCATATTTTTTGGCTACCTCTCTTACATCTTCTTCATCTTTGATTCATCCTTTTGGCTGGCCCTACTTGCTAAAAATGACCTCATCATAAGTCTTGGCGTTTTGATGTACTTCCTCTTCTTCCCAGAACTCAGTGGTGTACTCGTATGAGAGTCTCATGCTATGGAAGTTCTCTTTGATGATGTTATTGGGGTCATTCCTCCTGAATATTTCCTCTCCAAAGTGGCATGAAAGGAAGACATCTACTTCTTCCGGAGATTGTTTGGTGTTTTGAAATAAATAGTTGCCAATGTAAAGAGGTAGTGGAGGCCAAATTGCTTTCTTTGATATGTATAACATTGATTCGACCCCATGTATGATAGTTTGATATGCCACTTCCTAGAGCACAAGCTTGTCAGGGAAGAACCGAGGAAGTAGATGGGGTGGTTTCATTGCATTGTATATCCTTATATATTTGTCGTGTTCCATTAAATACCAGTCCCCAATCCTTCTTATGACTGCTATGGCCTTGTCTGCATACAAGGTGGGGAGGTGAAAAAAATAAACTCGTACAGTGGGGCAAGGAAGTGTTCATAGATTCTTTGATAGTCGGTTCGATATTTGTGCTCCCAAAGAACCTTGTAGTAGATGTGGATAGCGACATCAATGGTAAACCAAATCCATCCCATGTTTGGGTACTTGTGAGTGATTCACATTATGTATAGAAAATATGAAGACATATGGAAATTGGGGAAGCTTCCTAGTTGTGCTTGTGTAACTGCATAAATAATATCCTTGATATTTTCAGACAATATGCCTGCTCAGTTGAATGAGGCCCCTACATATGCAAAAAAATAAATTAGGGGCATGTATGATAAGGGAAAGTGGGTTGCATCTAGCTCCCCATACAACCTACATAGCATGGCTACCATATACTGGTAGGGTCTCCTTAAATTGGTTGTGGGGTATCGACTCTTGGGATGATATTTGAACTGCTTGTCTAATTTATACCATGTGGGGAATAAATCTTTTGGTGTGAGGTACAAATTGCTTAGTAGTTGACCATCTAGCCATTTATTCCCAGCTTCAATGTGGTAGGTTCTTTGATTGCATTAAATATATATCGACTATCTATGTCTACATTTTTCAAAATCCAAGAAATGGCATCTACACAAGGGAAAATTGTTGGATGTGTTTCCACTCTGAAAATTCCCGATTTTCTGTTGTTCCTAAACATGTGGAGCTCGTCTGGTTTCTTTGCCTCTGCTGAGAAGTTTGATTTCTTAAACATATAATATACTTCTCCCCATTTTAAAGTTTCTCCATATTTGTCTAGAAGTCCTGACGTATCATCATATACAGTCCCAAAACTTTCTATCTCTACTATCTACTGGGAGCTTCCAGATGGCTCAGCCCTTGTTGGTTTCATTGTCATCTTCTTTCATGGTGACATGCATGAATTTGTAGAAAGAATAAATTTAGAACATGTTATTTGGAAACAGTTAAATAATCAGACAATTATAAGAATTAATGGAAGCAATTCATGACAAGTTGTTTCTCGTAAATGTCAATTTAATAGTAGACAATGCTCAGTGAGATTTGGGTGAAAATCTTGGGCATCATCCTGGAAAATCGAAATCAGAGCATAATAAAACAACTTCCTTAATGTAAACCGGAGGAGTTAGTAACAAATCCTCTGAGCACATCGGATAAGTTGTTAGTAAATTCTCATATATGTATTCGAAAGTGATCCAGGTGGATATCGGTGGCCACCCACCTTTTCTAACTGACTCAAAACAATTTTCTGGCAATTTTGGTAATTTACTATTTTTAGCAGTTTTTAACTTCCGAGGCCATTTTGAGGGCCTAAATGAAGGTTTTTTGGGATAAAGCTTCTCAATAATAGCTGGAGGCATAATTGATCCCCCAAAATGAATATCCTCGATGATACCTTTCCAACGGGCTATAATACACGTAAAATGGAGATCGTATGCAAAAGTTACGACCCTGGGAAGTTAATGAACTAACTTACCCAAGCGAGTCTCACATGACTTTTAGTGATTCATATCCTAGGGTTAGGTTTTTGGATGTCTAGCATTTTTGGCATTCATGTTTATTGTAAAAAGGCCTTCAGAGAATCATTGTAATCATCTTCTTGTGAATGCCAGTAGGCGTCACATCTCTTCTCAGAGATACGCTGCCACCATTCTAGCGAGTCTTTCACTTTGCATTTTTACAGTCTCTGTACATTTATTTAATTAATAGAAATCGCGTATTAATGTATCACTGTGTTTATGGTTGCATCTATGATAAATTTTTGTTATATTATTGGATATCTGAGATATCTATGTACATATCTTTATTATATCTTCGCTCTCATTTCGTGCCAAAAATAATCCAGATCAGGAAGGGTTAGTCAAATCACATCGAGGAGTTCAAAGCACTTACCAGGAACTCCTTCGATCGTATCATAGAAGTTGTTTCCGTTTACTCTGAAATATTGTGAAATATTTGATGTCAACTCATCCGAGCACATCAGAGAAGTTATCAGTAACTTCTCTGATATGCTCGGAGAGTTACTATAAAGGTTTCCGGATTAGGATTTTCCATGAACATAGAGTTTAACCAGGAGCACTACACCCAGGATAGAGGAGTAGGAGGGAAATTTTAGGGCTCACTTAGGTCAATCCTTCATACCTTGGATGGGTTTTGGGTTTTGTAATTGCTAAGCGCGTGGATAGGGAGAATTCTATTTTGGAATAGGGAGGGGTAAAAAACAAAAACCGACTGTTTGTGTATTCCATAGCCAGGAATAGATTTAGAACAAGTCTAAGGCTAGAAGAAAAAAGGAAAGGCCTGGTGAGGGTGAAGCGATGAAGAGATGAAAATAAAGAGTTACGGTCTAGGCCAAAGGGGAAAGAAATACTAGAGCAAAGACCTAAACCTAGATTTAAATAAAATGGAGAGAGGGAGGTAACCTTACCCAGTCTATGCTACCATGTTTTGGATATGGATAGGAGAGTTTCGAACAACCTTCAACTAAGCGCTTTTATCCTTGTCTTTTCCTCGTTTGATTGCAAATAGTTGAAATACTAAACCCTAACCCCATTCTATTTTATATAGCCTAATGGTTAGTTATGACATTAAATGTGGTGGTTGGGGCAGATTAATTTGGAAGGGTTAAGAACAAGATGACCGATCAGTTTAGAAGAGTTAAAGGTAACTCCTATGAACATGTCGAAAGAGTTATAAGTAACTCCTTCGATATGATCGAAGCATTTTTCCTCATTTCTCTCTATAGAGTTGTGTATCGAAATGAAAGAAAGGAAATCCTCTGAACTATTCAGAGGAGTTTGAAGAAACTCCTCCAAACTGTTTGAAGGAGTTTGAGGTAACTCCTCCAAATTGCTCGGAGGAGTTGAAAGAAAATTTGTCGATTAAAATTGAGATTGAAACATTAAGTGCTTATTCATTTTCCAAGTGAAACATGAATTACCAGAAGAATATTTTAAATTAATAAGGGACTTATGAGGCTTTCTCTTCGGCTCAAAAATAAGGAGGCTCCATTTTTTTAGGGAAATAACAGATTCAAAAGAAAAAAATGGAGGGTTGTAGTTCCTGTCACAACAAAGGGTGACACACCAGGTGAAGCCTTGGATCTCTGCAAGATGATGTCCACGTATAATTTTTGTAGGAATATTTCCCTACTATGCAAAACCATAAGGGAGAAGAGATAGGTCCTATAACTTGCATATTGAAAAGACTAAGGTGATTCAAAGAGGGGTGATACATATTCCAATTTAACAGATTGCTTTCAAATTTATATCCAAATCGCATGGTAATGGATAAAAGGAACATGTAGGTAGTGAAATAGGAATGAAACATCAATAATTTTGATGATCCAGGTGGATATCGGTGGCCACCCACCTATTCCAACTGGCTCAAAACAGTTTGTTGACAATTTACTATTTTTAGCAGTCCCAAACTTTCGGGGCCATTTTGAGGGTCTAAACGACATTTTTTCACGATCGAGAACCTCAATGACACCGAAAGTCCTTGATTGAGCCCCCAAAATGAAGCTCCTCGTTGATACCTTTCCAATGAGCTATCGTTCACCCAAAAAAAATATCATATGCCAAAGTTATTCCCCCGGGACGTTGATGCACCAAACTACCCAAAACGGGGTCCACAAAACTGTTGGCTTTTCATCTTCTGGGGCTAGGGTTTTGTATTTTATTTATGTTACAAATTCCTTTGGAGCCTCATTGTAACAATCATCTTCTTGTGAATTAGAGTATCCGTCCCATCTCTTCTTGGAGATAAGCTGCCACCATTCTAGTGAGTCTTTCAGTATGTATTTCTACAGTTTTGTACATTTCGCTCATTAATAGAAATTGTGTATTATTGTATCTTTGTGTTTATGGTTATTGTCAGTGTTTCATGGAAACCTGCACAAGAGACCTAGCTAAAGCATACACAAACAAAGCTTATCAAGAAAAGGAAGAGTGATACAATATGAAGAATGAGAATCAATGTATATTATGATCTGTTCAATGAGTGAGTGATATTCACTCATATAGGAAATTAAATCCTATCTTAGGAATGCATGCATAATAATTATGGTTTAAAATTAGAAAGTCTAAAATAGAACTAGTCAGTTAACTCCCACTGAACTATTTTTCTGAAAATAAAAATTTCTCCAACACCCCCTGAACATCGCTATGGAGTAAAAAAAGAGTCTTGAATACTAGGCTGATCCGGATTTTATGAGCAGAACGAAATGAATACAGATTATTAACAGGTGCTTA
>JASDQU011103641.1:40668-52843 GCA_032191745.1 Picea mariana
TATTAGGATTAATCCCCATTGTGGATTAATCATGTCGGTAATTGTATTAGGACCAAATCCCCTTTTGCGGATTGGTCATCGGACAATTATAATGGGCAGAATAAGAAGTCAGCCTCAACAATTATTATTGAAGACCCAGAATTAATCAAAGGTGAGTTTACCCACCCAGAGTGAGAGGTCGGCCCTGCCAGTGAAACCCTTTCACACGTGCCAGTCTTGTATATATAGGAGGATAGCGCCTCACTTCTAACACACAACTCACTTGCTCATTATCTTATGAGGCAAGCTGCAATTACCAGTTAGAGAGAGGAGAAGAAGAGTGGCACATCTCTTGGGGAGGACTATCTGTATTGGTTTGAGTTATCTATTGAACATTGTATAAGCTATTTATGATAAGGAAGTTTTTGTTGGGTTTTCTTCCCCTAGAGGGTTTCCCAGGGTAAATGTTGTGTCTCTTTTGAATGTGTATTTCTCAGTGATCTTGTTCTTATTATGCTTTTATCTATTGAAATGAAAAGAACTATAATAATGGCATAAACATTAACACTAACTCCTGCATAGACTTTGCAACGCTATTCCTCCTGAGCTTTTCAACTTCACGGTTAGAATTCGATCTCGACCATGAGACTCTGACCAACAGACACGGCCCATGCTAGCTCAGTGTTTCAACCAAAAGATCTGATACCAAACTGTAACATCCCCAACCACCCACAAGCCGGGGTGTGTTACCTTCAAGCCCACCCTTGGAATTAGTTCTCTTAGCGATACCTTTTTAAATTATTAAGGATGCATAAAAGAAAAGAGATTAAAGACATGCACAACAATATCCAACAAACATGCATAATATAAGATTTAGTTAAAACAATAATTAAAACACACGGCGGAATACATTCATACACAGATAATAATATCACAAAAGAGAGCACTCATATTTATAAAAAGGCGACACCAACTAGCTGCAGACCGAGGATGTTCCACCCAACCGTAGACACTACTGCTCCAATTCTCGACAGTAGTGTCACCCCCAAGCTAGGGCTATGAATCCACAAGGATGGTTCCACAGTGTTACTTGGGTTTCCAAACCAGTCAACTCTCAAGATCTCACTGGTTTCCCAACACCCACAACAATCCAATTACCCAAATCTTTTCTACCCAGTCTGTACCACCCAAGGGAATGGACCTCCACCCTTCTCTACCATGCAGTCCCTCAGGCAGTCCTTCTCCTTCTAGGGCTCCAACACAACTGGTCCAATATCAATGCTATAACTCTCAGGACTCTCAGCTGTGAGAAAAACAGGGCACAGGACAACGCATCTCAGACATGCAGGCCTCAAGTCATGGATGGATTGCACCAGTGACCACTACATCCAACTATCCCATGGATAATATTCAGTAGTTCATTTCCCTTTACCAAGCCAAGACACAGGTGAGGATGGATCAATGAATGGGTAAGTGGGTGCATGAAAGTGCGTGAGGGAAAGAATGGTACAAATGTAGAAGTGAAAGAGCGAATGAGCCAACGACCAATGACCAACCCCACAATCAGACCAAGGATGGGTTTAAGTATTTTTCGTGGGGAATCAAGAACCTCCTGGCCTTCCCCAAGAAGCTCATGTAACTGATCCCCTCCCTTGGAAAAAAAGGGTAATTAAAATAGGAAATAAACATTTAGCCCCTCAAGCCCCCTCTCTTGTGGAATCGTAGCCCCCTATAACGCTAGTCCTTGTTCGTCTAACAACCAGCGATGTAGTTATTAATAATAATGATGGAAAACATTACATGTATTGTGCATACTGGCCCTTTAATAAATGTTTGGGCACTCAGGCCTCTCAACATTGTAGCAATACATTATTTAAAATGGGGGTCCGAAACCTGGGGTGTTACATTGGCTATGTAGATGATTAACACCAATTCAACCCAAGGTTTGCGTCAATCAATGTTTTAAAACTTAGAACCAACCTCAAAATTGGTTGAGGGTCAAGTCGGACTCAGAATCAGATTCAAGATTGACTCAGACTGATTTGATTTCAATGACTCGATTTTACTAAAAAAGACATAATATATTTAAATTTTATTGAAAATATATATTTTAAAGATTCCAAACCATGATTCTAAGCCATTAACAACAAAATATTCAAATTCTACTCATGTATATACCATGTAAGGGTGAATATATCAAAATGACACCGAGTGCAATACATATCAACAACAAAATACATAATCCACGAGGCTCTAAATGGCCTCTGGAGTAAACATGCTACAAGGCTACAAGCTAGTACATATCATTGATCAACATGATCAATCATCATACTCATCACCACTGGTAAAAATTGGATCCTCAGCATGAGCCGCGAAATCATCCTCTGGCCTAGAGTCTTTGGACTCCTTATACTCTGAGTCCTCAACGACATTTTCAACTGTAGTAGCTATAGTAGTACTAGCGAAAGAACGAGAGGGTAGAGTTGCACGACTAGTGCTTGCATGTGCAATGCCTGGTGCTACTCCATATCCTACTAGTGGATCCAGATCCAGACCAATCCCCTCAGAATCCAATTTATCAATATCAAAATTAGGATCAAACTCTAGTGGGTGAGACTCCTCCACCTATTCTAAGGTTGGATCGAGATCTTCCAAGACAATGGGATCTATATCAGGCCTTTTGTTCAACAACTGGTTGTGCCTTATTCAAAGGTTGTATTGCATGAAGAAGAGACCATTTAATCATTTTTGTTCCAAACGGTTTCTATTCTTCATGTGAATCGACTCAAAGGCAGACCAATTGCACTCACACCCAAAAGCACTGCAAGTTTGTCTCAGGACTCAAATTGCAAACTTCTACAATTGAGCACACTGGCTACCAAATGACTCACACCAATGTGTTACACAATGCAAAGATGAATATAGTTCATTAATGATTAGATTGTGACTCTGGCGAAAAAATAAAGTATTTAAACTTTAAACTTTAAACAATTGATCTTAAAAACTTTGGAATTACTTACCTGGTTGGTCCACATCTCTTGCAATCTTTGCAAGGTTTTTTCCAAAGGTACATGTGGCTCTAGTGAAAGAAATTATCTAGTGATGTATCTCCATCTACTCTACCTCATTAGGGACCATGCACTCCAAGCACTCATACAATCCATCTTTAACCTCCCCAATTTGATCTTCTCCTAAGTGAGCTCTGTAATGATACCTTGGGTTCAAGAAATACCCAACTGCATGTATAGGGAAATGGAGTTGATTGTTCCATCTATTATCAATAATCTCCCAGATGGGCTCATTCTTGGATACTCTATCTTTCTATGTTGTCTTTATTTGGTCCTTTTCTTGATCCATAGCCTCAAATATGTAACCCATGGCCAATTTTTTTCCATCCACCAACCGCATCACTTTAACAAGGGGCTCGTCAATTTTCACAACCTCTATTGTTTTTTTCCAAAAAGTGTTATCAAAAACTTTCTTTTTTCCATCTTGTTTGCGAGCCCACCGAGATTCATTCCATTCATCACTTGCAAAAAAAAAATTCAAGTTGTTTGCTTGGGAAATGAGAGATTGCAACGTGAGGAAGTGAGTTGCAAATCTTGTGATCGCATGCCTAACAAGTTCACTTTCCTCAGTGTTTTTCTTCATTAGGTTCAATACCCATGAGTGGTTGTAGATGTATTTTGTAATGCATTTGACATGCTCTACACTATTCTTGATCCATTCATGTTTTCATATGTCCTCGAGCATGATGTCTATGCAATGTGCAACACATGGGGTCCAAAATATGGTCCTGTATTTAGCTTCTAACATTTTTCCAGAAAGAACATAGTTAGAGGCATTATTAGTGATGATTTGAACAACATTTTCCTCTCCCACTGATATAAAAATCTCATCCAACAACTGAAATAACATATAACAATCTAATGTTTGCATGTTTCACAATCTAATTTTCCTCTCCTCTTCAACAATGTCTTCTTCTCACTATCATCCTCTCCTTTCCTCACACTTAATATTTAGTGTTCAAAACAGCAAGTACACAGTAGTTCCTTTTCCCAGCATACTAGGTAGCATCCTACCTCCTCACATATGCTATTTATCAATAAAATATTTTTTCCTAGGTCTTTTTCCCTCCCTTGGGAATTTTTGCAGCTTTCTAAATCCTGATTATTAGGGGCTAACAATGGTCAAATCTCTGATTTGCCACTTGTAACAATCAACCCAGAGGTAGTTCCAACATGTTCCCCACTCATGGAGTCATGGTCAACTGATTTTAACATGGTTGTTCCATTTGTCCTCCTACAATTAATATAAAATATTCTGTTTTCATACAAGTTTCATAGTGAAATAGTTAGTTAGGTCAAATCAGATCTCTGCCCAACAGTCATAATAATTAATTACAATTATCAAATTTGAAATTCAGAATTTCCATAAATGGCAAAAATTTTCCAAATTCGAATTTACTAAAAACAGAATAATTTTCCAACAAATTTTAAATTTCAAAAATACTTTATTTTTGGGGATGTCACATCCTTTCCCCCTTCAATAAAACACTATCCTCAGTGTTCGTTCCTTTCTTGGAACAATATTGGATGAGATTTCCACAGATCTCCCTCCAACTCTCAAGTGGCCTCCTCAGGACTAAAGTGCTTCCATTGCACCTTTACCTGAGCGACGACTCTATTCTGAAGTGTTATTTCTCTCTGGTCCAGAATGTGCAGGGGTTCCACCTGGAACTCACCTTCGGGTTCCACCTGCACCAAGTTCCAATAAATCATATGAGTAGGGTCATGAACTTACTTTTTCAACAAGGAAACGTGAAATACATTATGAATTCTTAGATTAGCTGGGAGTGCAAGTTGGTATGCTACGGGTCCAATTCGAGTTAGTATCTTGAAGGACCACAAAACCTGGGTGCCAGCTTGGTACAGTTCCCTAACTTCAACAAACTTTTTCAGGCTTTGACCTTCAAATAAACATGGTCTCCCACTTGAAATTCCAAGTGTATTATTTTCTGATCTGCATAACTCTTATGTCTGTCTTGTGCTTCTTTTAAGTTCTGTTGTACCTTCCTTACCATGTTCTCCATTTCTTGGAGAATCTCTGGTCCAACCATGAGTCTGTCAGCTGGGTTATCTCAGCTAATTGGGGTCGTACACTTTCTACTATACAATACTTCAAAAGGGATTAACTTAGTCGAAGTTTGGTACCCATTGTTATATGCAAATTCTACCAAGTGTAGATAGTCTTCCCACTTGTTCGGTTTTGTTCTTACATACATGCAGAGCATATCCTCTACGATTTGGTTTGTCCTTTCAGTCTATCCATCCGTTTGTGGATGATAACTCGTACTGAAATTCAAATTAGTATTTAGCCCTATAAACAATTCCTTCCAAAAAGAAGATGTGAATTTTACGTCTCTATCTGAAATCACCATTTTAGGAATACCATACAGTCTAAAAATTTCTTTCATGAATATTTCAACAATGTTTATAGCTTTAAAAGTAGATTTTACAGGAATAAAGTGTGTATACTTACTGAGTTTATCGATTAAAACCATGATAGAATCATTATGTTTCTGAGTTTTAGGCAAACCTGTTATAAAGTCCAGCAATATGGTGTCCCATTTCCATTCTGGTACTGGAAATGGCTGTAATAAGCCGGTTGGATGTTGGTGCTTAGCCTTAACCTGCTGACAATCTTGGCACCTAGCCAAGTATTCTATTGTTTCTCCCTTCATATTAGGCCAGTAAAATATTTTTCTAAGTGTCGTTATTGTTTTCTGGTATCCTGGATGACCAGCATATGATTTCTTATGCACTTCATCCAAGACTATTAATTTTAACTCTGTTGAATCTGGTATATAAAGTTTGTTTTTAAATCATAATAGTCCCTTCTTGTCAATACTTAGATCTGGTTTATCTGAGTTTGTTGTATTGTTTTGTAATTCGTCCATTATCTTAGTGTAATTTCTGTCGTTAATACCTATCGTCCTTATTCTTTGTTCCAAATCACTTTTTGCCCTGCTGATATTTATCTCAAATAACCATGGACTCTTCTGCTTAAAGTGTCTGCTACCTTATTTTCCTTACCCTTGATATGTCTGACATCGAAGTCGAATTCGCTCAAAAAGGCTAGCCATCTTGCTTGCCTTGCATTAAGATCTGGTTGGCTAAACAGATATTTCACACCGCTATTATCTGTCAATAGTAGAAATTTTCTGCCCATTATGTAGTGTCGCCACATTTTTAAGGTGTGTATTACCACTACCAATTCTAAGTCATGAGTGACATAATTTCGCTCATGTTCCTTTAATTTACGAGACTCGTAACAAATCACGTGTCCTTCCTGAGTTAGGACGCCACCTAGTCCTTCTTTACTTGCATCAACACATATGGTGAAGTCTTTATCTGGGTCTGCTACCTTCAATATAGGTGAAGTTGTCAATAATTCCTTTAGCTTGTTAAAACTTTCTTAACACTTCTGTGTCCAGTTAAACTTGGCCCCTTTAATTTGTAATGACGTGATAGGGTAGGATATCTTGGAGAACCCCTCTATAAATCTGCGATAATATCTGGTGATTCCCATGAATGATCAGATATCCGCTACATCCTTAGGTACCAGCCATTCCATAATGGCTTGTATCTTCTTTGGGTCTACGACAATACCTTTTGCTAAAATTACATGTCCTAGATATTGTATTTCCTTTTGATAAAAGTCACACTTGTCAAATTTCGTGTACAATTTGTGTTTCCTCAATGTTTACAGAACTATTCTTAAGTGTTCTTCATGTTCTTCCTCCGTTTTAGAATAGACCAGAATATTGTCAATAAATACTACTACAAAATTGTCTAAGTACTGACTGAAAATACTGTTCATCAGGCACATAAATGTGACTGGTGCGTTAGTGAGTCCAAAAGGTATGACTACAAATTCGTAGTGTCCATATCTTGTTCGAAAAGAAATTTTGTTTATGTCCTCATCTTTTATCCTAACTTGATGATAACCAGATCGTAAATCCAACTTTGAAAAGATCTTGGCCCCGCCTACTTGATCGGATAGATCATTTATCCTTGGTAAGAGGTATTCTTTCTTAATAGTCATTTTGTTCATTTGTCTATAATCGATACATAGTCTTAGATTGCCATCTTTCTTTTTCACAAAGAGGATTGGTGCCCCCCATGGTGAAACACTCAGTCTGATATACTCTTTATCCAACAATTCCTGTAATTGTATTTTTAATTCTGT
Source organism: Picea mariana (assembly GCA_032191745.1). Lineage (NCBI taxonomy): Eukaryota > Viridiplantae > Streptophyta > Pinopsida > Pinales > Pinaceae > Picea > Picea mariana. The sequence goes on from JASDQU011103641.1 coordinate 47,899, forward strand.
CAGTTCTGGTAGACTCATTCGGTAAGGTGTTTTTGAGATAGGGGATGAACTAGGTAATAGGTCTATGGAGAAGTCTATTTCCCTTCTAGGAGGTAATTATGGTATCTCATCCACAAACATGTCTCTAAATTCACGTAGGACAGCAAAGTCTTCTAACTTTGGCTTATCTTCTTTTTCTAACAGATTCGTTACTTGGATGGCATAAATTTGACATCCCTTTATCATACATTTCTTGAGTTGCATCGCTGAAATTTGTCTGACTAATACAGGTTTTGGTATACCTTGGGTTGTTCTAGCAATGCCAAAATCATATTTATAGTTAAGTATCTTTGTATAACAATCTACTACTGCTTTGTGTTGTTCCAACCAATCCATCCTGATAATCATATCGTAAGTCAACCACTTTCCTTTTAGTACATGTTGCTAGTTGTACAAGCCATGATTTTGCATGCTTTAGTTTCTTAAGTTTATTAGACTCTACTACATCAGGAGTAATATAACTTAACGTAGATCCAGGGTCAATTAAAACATAAATTCAAGTGTTATTGATTTTATCTTCAATTTCTACCACCGAGGACTGGTGGTCAGCTTGTCGACCATCTATGGCTGCATTTATCCGATGCAGGCTTCTGCCCACGTCTCCCACCATCGAGGCTTCCTACAAATTATTAACAATAGTTTTGTTTGCTGAAATTAAACATGGACATTTCCTCCTTAGATGAGGTTCTCCACATTCCCAGCACTTTAATGGCTCATGGGAGCTGTCCCCAAACTTCTTCGTTCCCAGATTTACCGGTTTACCGCTGCCTTGCATATTCAGATGATTGGAGTGAAAATCCTTTCTCATAAATATTTTTGCTGCATTCTGATAAGGAGCTAGTTGGTATCAATTCTTCCACTGGTTCATTCGATCTTGTTTCTTATCCTTCTAGGCTTTGGGAAACTCTACCCACTGTTTATACTGGTCATAGCACATTCGTTCTTTCCTGAATACTTCACTCAAGGATTTGGCGTTGTCAAACTCAATTCTGTCCCTATAGGACTGTGGTAAACAACGTAAGAATCGCTGGATTTTTACCTTATCCTCCCGGATGTACAGTATGAACCTTAGTAGTTCCATAAATTTATTTATAAGGTCCCCCATCGTCATCTGTCCAAGTCATAACTTGTAAAACTATTTTGTTTTCCTTTCATAATAGCTTTCAAAAAGATATTGTTTCTTGAAATACTTCTTAAAGTCAGACCATTCCAACTGTTTCTCCTTTAGGCCCTTGGCCAATTTCAGGTCTTGCCAACAAATGCTAGCCTTCCCTTTCAGATTGTAGATGGCCATTCTGACCTTCATATTGTTGGAATAGTTGTAGATCTGGAAGTGTTTTTCGATGTCCAACAACCATGCCTCAGCTTCTTCTCCTGTCCTAGATTCTCCATCAAAGGTAGTTGGTTTAATCTTTTTAAATTCTCCTTCAAGGTGGTCTACTTGTTTTCTCTTTCTGTCTGTTTTAGTTTTGTCTTCAGCTGAAGGTGCTCCTTTAGACGAACTGTCTCCTTTTTTTGTTTCTGACCCAAATTTCTTGGAGGCCCTTTTGCTAACCTCTTCGTCATGGTTATCGTCCTTTGGCATTTTCTTGGTCACTATACTGTGCAGTAGGACTTCATTTATCTCTTGTTGTTCCTGCTGTGCTTTCTTCAATTTCTCATTGTCTTCTTTGAAAACATACAGTTCAACAATAAGATTCCTCATTGTTTCTAGTACTTTTGTAGGAGAGCTTCCATCACTATTCTGTCTTGGATCTCCATGAGGTCCCTATTCTGGATTTCCTTCCATTCTGATTTTTGCATCATCCTGAGATACCATAATTCACACCAAACATAAATGTTTTTTGTCTATAACAAAAAGGTTTATTAGTTTGGCATAGATCAAAATATGTGCTAAGAAACTAATGTGGCCCTGTTCAGGTCTAGTGTTGTAACCTTTTTCTCTGATACCATATGTAATGTTCCTCATTTTCGTCATAAAAAAAAAATTTATTCTATGGTGCAATAAGCTCTAAACTTCGTAATGTAGATTTATAAAAAAGAGACGACATCCTTATTGAAATTATGTGATACCCATATATTCAAACTTCTTTCTAGCATTACGGAGCCATAGACTAGTGTTTACCTTTTTGTGAAGTCCTACTAACATTTGTGAAGGATTAAGGTGTAAATAACTTGTAACACAAGGGAACTCGGCATGGTCTAATGCTTAAGAAATCATTCTCTTTTCTAGTACATGACTCCTCTAAACATGTGCAAGCCTAACTCTAAGGCCCAGAATGACTGGGTACACAAGGTAAAAGCAGTCAAACCTAAAGTTTAACTAATCTCAAATTATTTGAAGTATTTCATGGTTTTTTTTCTGGATTATGAAGGCGCCCTCGACCATTCTTTGGTTGGCTAAGGATCCTTTCCCATGTCTTAAATTAACCAACTTTCTAACTAAAAATGCACCCCAATTGGATAGTTAGATTGTAACTTACCAAGTTTTAACTACACTAACCATTGATGTTAATTGGACTAGTAGCAACTAGGGTTGATCAATCTGATACATAGGTTCTTGAAAGGACCCAGACCGACCCTTATAAATAAGATTGGAGGTACTGAATAGTCGGGAGTAAATTCTCTGACCAACCATTAAGGAGGTGGGTGAGGAAAGAGGCCAACCCTGTACACTCAACAAACCCAAGCACACCAAAACGCTCAGGTCACATGGCATACTCCTCCTATTGTACCCACTACATTCAACATGCATTATTTTGTGTTTAGGGTAGTGGCCAAAGTTCATTGTCTCATTAGTGAGTCTGGTTTTTGGAAGGGTTCTGCATTTTCTTTGCCTTGTTCTTGAATTTACCTGCAAGGGGTTTGGTAGTATGGAGCACTTCCGGCTATTGTTACTATCTGTAAGTAACAGTCTTCTTTCATATTAAATACTCGGTCGTTCAACAAGATCATTTTTTTGCTTGATTCATTGTTCTCGTGATTTTCCCTAGGCATCTCATGCGCATTATGACTTTCCCGTGGCTTGTATGATCTCCTCTGAAATCTTTGTTGAATTTCCTCTTCGTGAAGCTCCCCACAATGCTTCGTCGGAGTTAGAGTCAGGGTTTATTTGACTAGGGTTTTGTAATAGCCCCCTGTATACCTAGTTTCGGTACTAAAATCTCATTGGTAGATAGTTAATTACTAATTCTTGTCATCTAAAAGGATAGGGGTTTTTATTCACTTTTCTCGGTTTCCAACTTATCAACAAGTGTTTAAGTCTGTAATTTCCCCGTCGAGGGTCTTCCCGAATAAGTAGAAATCAAACTATCCATTAGGAACTACTTAGACCCTAACTATAACTAAAGAAAAACTCTGGTTATTCTCTTCGTGCTCACTTACTCATAAGCTGAATGAGGGCGAAGATGTATAAAACTGGAGTCTTCATCATGGTGTTGTTCTTGCATGTATTCTCTAAAATATTCATATGGTATTGGATAGATTTAAAAGTTCGGTGAAATTTTATTTTCTTTGTCCTTTATTTAATTGACCTAAACCTCATATTTACGCCTATCATGTGTCTTGTATAATAATTCAGAAATCATTATTTCTCTATATTATTAATTGGATTGATCTCGGATGCTTGTTACTAATGATGGGCCCCCTTTTGTTTTGCGAGGGTATCCATCAAGGAGATTCGGGCTCCTCCTCCCCCTTTTGGTCTGGACGATCCTTGGTGGTTGCAGTAGAGAAGGTGTCAGATTTCCCCATTTGGAGTTAAGTGTTATTTCAGTTATACCTTTCTACTTCATTAAATCCTGTCCTGTATGTAGAACAAGTTGTAATGGTTTTGTCCCAATGTTTGCAGGGTTTCGGCTACGCGGATACTTGGAGGACAACCACTATCATCTGCGTGAAAGGTAAACGAGTTCCATTATGCCCTCCTCCAGAAGCTCCGACAATTTCAGTCACAAGGGTTTTTTCTCTGTCATAGAGGTTATTTAGTGTTGTGATACTTCGGTTGTTAAATTCCATAGCCCAAATGAGGGTTGATTTCAAAACTAAAGGATTGGATGAAAATGCTCAATCGGGTTTTTATTATGTTGTAACTTGACATTTGAAAAAGTAAATACGATTATATTCTCTTGCCCTATCTTACTTTTGCTCAAACGAAATGTATGAAATTATAAGATTTCCTGTCACGAATGGTATTAACTGGTCCATGCCTTAGGTAATTATACAGAGATGGATTAAAAGTTTATGAATTATGTCATTTATGCTTGGTTTAGTTTCTTTACAAAAATAATCATATGCAAAGGCCATTCGTTGAGTATGCAATATCCTACTTCTACAACCTAAGGTAGTATTTATGTCATACAAGAGGACATACGTATACTTAGACTACTTCTATGAATTTCACAATAACTTGTTCATAACTCCCTATTTGTTTATACTTGTCCTCTTACTTTCGTTCTAAGAAAAAAAATGCATGTGTGAAAGATTTATAATTTTGGCTTCACTAACAGGTCCAACAAATTTAATCTATAAGTCTATACATATACTATCCATCAAGCCAAAGTTTGGTATTATGACGAGACCTAGGAGGGGTCTCCAGACTCTCTGTTAGGGGTATTTTCTTTACTCAGAAAAATAGTTGATTACTGATAGATAAATGAGTTTGCTGGTATAATAAAACAATCACTCTCCGCGCAAGAGAATTTTTTGTTAGAGTTACTAAATTCTCTTTTAGTCAATATTGTATGTACAAGACGCCAACAGTAAATAGATATGTACATCTATGTATACATGTAAATATAAATTTCATTTTATCATAAGTTCGTAACTATATACCGATGTTCTGTAGGATCTATATTTGGTTTCCTGGAAATTTTAATTACAGAATTGCATATAGTCTAGTTTGTGT
>JASDQU011103641.1:52868-65462 GCA_032191745.1 Picea mariana
TATATATATATATACTTGCTTAAATCTGGTTATACATGAAAAAATCTGTCTACATTTTAATTTACAGACAGGAGACATATAATTGAAGTTAATCTACTCCTTTCCATACTCAGTTATATGTATACTTATAGGTGTTTCTGTCTAGCATTCTAACTATAGGAGGGACAACTCTAGAATTTGGTAGTCTATTATGACTTCGCACCAACAGACATATTACATCCAAAAACAATACTTCACCTTCCGTAACAGATACATTTTAGCAGTCAGATGTAATCATTCAAGCAGACATATTACAGTAATAGATATGACCCTTCACACAGATGCCTTACAGCAATAGACATAATTATTCAAATAGATGCATGACAACAATTAGATATAATGATGCAACATATACATTAAAACAATTAGATACAGTCATTCAAACAAAGAAGGGTAGAGCAACATATCTGAACTGGCTCGCGGGAAGACAAAGGGAATAGCCACGTTCCTCCCAACCGTAGAACAAGGCAGCCAAATCACTTGCCCAATTCACCCCCTAGCCTGACCATGAGTCCATGAGGGAAAACTTGGAATCTCCTCTTCAACAATGTATTCTTCTCATTGTCATCCTCTCCTTGCCTCACACTTAATATTTAGTGTTCATAATAGAAAGTACACAATATTTACTTTTCCCAGCATACTAGGCAGTGTCCTGCCTCCTCACATATGTTATTTATCAATAAAATCTTTTTGTCTAGGTCTTTTTCCCTCCCTTGGGAATTTTCGCAGCTTTCTAAATCCCTGATTTTTAGGGGCTACCAATGGCCAAATCTCTGATTTACCACTTGTAACAATCAGCCCAGAGGTAGTTCCAACATGTTCCCCAATCATGGAGTCATGGTCAACTGATTTTAACATGGTTGTTCCATTTATCCTCCTGCAATCAATATAAAATATTTTGTTTTCATACAAGTGTCATAGTCAAATAGTTAGTTGGGTCAAATCATATCTCTTCCCAATAGTCATAATAATTAATTACAACTATCAAATTCGAAATTCAAAATTTCCATAAATGGCAAAAATTTTCCAAATTCGAATTTACTAAAAACAGAATAATTTTCCAACAAATTTTAAATTTCAAAAATACTTTATTTTTGGGGATGTCACATAGACCTAAAGAGAAATCAGTGGTAACTTCAAAATGGGTATATAAGATCAAACATGCAGCAAACGGAAGTGTGGATAAATACAAGGCAAGATTTGTAGCTAGAGGGTTCTCTCATAAGGAGAGAGAAGATTATGACAAAACTTTTGCTCTAGTTGCTAGATACACCTCCATTAGAGCTATCATATCTCTTGTCGCTTCTATGGGATGGAACTTACATCAGATGGATGTAAAAACAACTTTCCTCAATGGAGCAATCGAAGAAGACGTATATATTGAAAAACCTCAAGGGTTTGAGGTACATTCCAGAAACACTCACGTTTGCAGACTAAAAAAATCCCTATATGGACTCAAGCAAGAACCAAGGGCTTGGTATGCCAGAATGAACAACTATCTAATGAGACTTGGTTTCTCCAAGATTCATGCAAATCCAAACCTTTGCTACAAATTTGTGGAAAATGCACCTGTAGTTCTACTACTATATGTTGAAGATCTATTCATAACAGGTGAAGATTCTCTCATCATCTAGTGCAAGAAGGAACTAGCTTCTGAATTTGATATGAAAGATCTAGGTCTCATGCATTATTACTTGGGACTAGAAGTATGGAAGAAGTGTGGTGAAGTATTTCTTGGACAATGAAAGTATGTAATAAATATCCTTCAGAAGTTTGGAATGATGGATTGTAAGTCCATGGACACTCCTATGAATACTGATATAAGAAAAGTGAAAGTTCCAGATTCTGATCTAGTAGATCCATCACTATATCAACAACTAATTGGGTCATTAATGTATTTGTTAAATACTCGACCAAACATTTTCTTTGTCGTGAATACACTAAGACAATTCCAAGTGGAACCAAGACATGAGCATTGGATCGCTGCAAAGCATGTCTTAAGATATATTCATCTGACAATAAACTATGGCTTGAAATATACCACATCCAATGATATACAACTTCATGGATTCACAAACTCAGATTGGGCAGGAAGTGAAGAAGACAGGAAGAGTACTTCAGGTATGTGTCTCAGTTTGGGCTCCGCTATGATATCTTGGGGTAGTAGGAAACAAAATTCTGTCGCACTCAGCACAGCAGAAGTAGAACATATCATAGCATGTGAAGCATGCACTGAAGCAATATGGATAAGGAAGTTAATCTTCGATTTATTTGATCCGATTCTCGAATTGACCATAATACATTGTGATAATCAGAGTTGTATAAGATTATCAGAAAATCCCTTGTTTCATGAAAGGTCGAAACACATTGAGATCAAATATTACTTTATTTGAGATAAAGTCTAGGAAGGAGAAATAAATCTTCAGTATATTCCCACAGATGAGCAGACAACAGATATCCTAACAAAGCCTTTGTCCAGAATAAATTTTGCATATTTCTGAGAAAATACGGGGATCATGGAAATAACTCCCTTAGATGAAAGGGAAGAAATGACTCTCCAGGTTGGGAGGGAGCACTGAAAATATTATTGAGGACATTTATTTTCAAGATTGAAAAAAAATCCACCTTGGGCATATTCTTTCCTGTTCAGAAAGTGGATTGAGATTTCTGATGGACATACATTTTCCAGTTCAGAAAATGGTCCAGATTTTTTATGTACCATAGACAACAACTTCCCATTATGGTTAACATGGGGAGTGGTCTAGGGCAGTCTCTCTTCTTGAGGGTTACTCAAGAAGACTAGCCCGCCTCGTCGGACATCGATTTCTCATTGTGGTTAACATGAGGAATGGTCTATTTTAGAGGTTGGTATAGGACAATATTTTCCTCTTATGGTTAACAAAGGAAATCGTCTGGACAATCATTTATTAGGGTGTATTCATTCTCTCCAGGTTTCACTTTTTTTAGTGCCGAAGGAATGGCCCAGGGTGGGGAATAGTCCAGGCACAAAAATCAGGGACATGCATTCCTTAGGGTGTATTCATTCTCTCCAGGTTACACTTTGTTTAGTGTTGGAGGAATGGCCCAGGCTCAGAAATAAGAACAATCATTATTCCTTGTTTGAGAAGAATAATCCAGATAGCCCATTGTTGATGTTCTACTCTGAGGGAAAATATTCTTTTTGATCTCACAGATGTGAGTGAAATATTGGCCCAGATGATTTGGTTTATTTTAACAATATTTTATGTGCAGGTTGATATCAGATGATTGTTATCGAGACTGCCTGTCTCCAAACAGTAGAGATATGCTATTGTGGTGGATATGTTCCACTGTTTGTGAATATGTGTCACGGTTTGAGTAGTTGTGTACTACCGTGGATAAACATAGCTTTGTTCTATCATTTGACATTGTACCAGTTGTCATAGAAATTATTCAGTTAGAAAATAATGATAGTGCTCATGATGCTACCAGTTGAATAGTTTGTTTGTGCTCAAGACCATACTTCCCTAGCTAGGAGGGAGTGTTGGTATTATGGTAGCTTCGGGAGGTGTGAACCTCTATTGTGAACTTTGACAAGATTAGAATGTTACGGAAGGAAGAAAATAAATGAAGGAAACCCTAGATAAGATGTCAACTGAAGAGAGATAATTAATATGAATTAATTAGTACCCAGAGAGAGAATTCGACCCAGGCAAGTCCACCAGGAATACTATAAATATAGGGCACCAGTCTCTTATTCGACACACTTCTCAGAATCCCAGAAAGCCATTTTTTCTGCACTGTAGTCTAGCAGTCTTGTGCGCAAGTCCTGGGGAAGGTGTTGTACCAGTTTTGGGTGAGACTCTCTGATCATCTTTGGTTACTTCTTGCTTGGTGCATTAGCCTTGCTTGGCTATTGGATTTCTACTAGGATTCTTCTCTCTATCAAGGTCAAGGTGCTCGAAGGGTGGCTTCGGCCTATGGTTGGGTGACAATAGTATTGTCAATGGTTAAATGAGCACACTCTTTTATACGGTTCCTTGAGGGCAAGAGACATGGAAATTTATTATTGTATGGTTCCTTCCATCAATCCATCCATATGACATGATGGTACAACCTGTTTTGTCCCACGAATCTCTAAAATCCTTTAAGTATCCATGTATGTATGAAAATTCTTTTTGCAAAAGAGATCCCCTCAAGTCATGGAACGCAGGGCCTTTGAAGCCCTTTCCTACAGCAGAAACAACATCCCACATAGGCTGGTAATAAGGAAACATTGAAGGGGATATCTTCATCAAACCACCATCTAGCTATGTGTTAAAAAATATATATTTGTATTTCTTCTTCTAATTGGCATCTAAGGTGGGTTGAGTTTGAGTTGGTTGAGACTGAGAGACACTAGCAGTGGTGGGGGAAGGTGTAAAATAGATTTTAATGTTCTTCCTCTTTTTAGGTTTCTTATATGTAAAGGGAGGAATATAACAAAAGGGGACCATAACATTGGTAGATGGCATAGAGGAAGAGCCTTCAAATTCAAATTCAACACCAAGATTTGCTCTCATTGCAACATGTTCTCTCTTCCTCCCTGTTGTCGTCCCTATACACACTTGCAAATGTGAGCTAAGTCTGGATCACTTAGTGTGTCCTTGGAGGCACAATGCCTAGGTTCACAGCCCACACTGTCACTTTGACCGAAACCTCTTCCATCTAGGCTTACTCCTAGGGAAGCCAAGAGGGGTAGACCCTAGTTTCTAGATAAGGTTTAGAGTTTAAGTTCTAGGAGTTGATTTTGATTTCTTAAGGTTAGAGGGAGTCCATCCTATGATGCTAAGGAATAAATGCAATATGCAAGGGTTAGCATGTGAAGCAAGCCTTTCCCTAAGTCAACTAAGACTAGTGCCTAAGTTTGGGCAAGGGGTCAACTAGATGTTAGGGTGTTTCGTTACAATATGATTACAAGATTTACAAAAGAATAATTAATCCCAAATAATGCTAAGATACAAGTACTTACAAATAAAAAATGCTAAGATACAATGGTACAATATAGCAAGCCAACCACTTTTTAAATGTATGTGCAGGATACAAGAAGATCAAAGCATTATCACCATCAACACATCCACAAAGATACTTAAGGAGATCTAGAGATTAAAGCACAAGTATTACACAATGATTATGATATTCAATTAACCACAAAGTATCATTAGATGATTAAGCCCAAGGTTTGATGATTTAATAAGTTAAGGGTTTCTTAAGATTGTAAAGTTCTAGTTACCCTTATTAAGTATTTCACCAAAAACCTCCTCTCCCGATTGCCAAATAATTGTTGGATGCTCAAGAAGTGAGGCTACGAGGCATACCCTAGCTGTCACAGTCAGCCCAAAGAATTGAGTTTTTTATGGAAAGGATGCTACTTTGCGTCGTGATACCGTCCCCGACCTATCATCTTCCGTTTCCCTCCTCAATCCCCATTTTAGATGGTGAAGATGGTGGTTTTAGGTACCCTATTAAGCCTATTAAGTTAATATATCAATTAGGTAGACTTTTAGGTGTATTTTAGAGTGTTTTGATGATTTTAAGGTGCCTTAAAAGTGTGATTTATTGCCAAGGCCGAAACTCACTTCATCTTATTATGTGTGTTTCTTAAGATTAGAAATAAAGAGCATTAACATATGTAAAGTATTAAAAAAAGGCTGAAATAATATTTAGTTCATTACCATGCACTAGATCATTAACATTAATAGCTTACCATGTCTGAGACCAAATCACAAGGGCAAGAACAACTTGTCAATGAAAGATTACCACACTTATCTTAATATTGTTAAGAGCATGAAGATCAAAGCATTAAGTGTGAAGAGAAAAAGAAAGATTTAAGCATATGCCTACATTATCAACTTATCCCATAAGCATTACTTCAAGAGTGTTGGGAAATGGCCTTAATATACTATAGCATGAAAAAGGGAAACCATTTACTAAACTATTGAAGCATTAATCATTTAAAGTGTTAGAGTTAAGCATGTAAAAGAGAGATGAATCTTGATATGGCTTAAGCATGCAAGAAATCTAAATAAGTTGATTATGCCCAATAGGCTAAAACTAAGGATTAGTATGTGTGAGATCTAGATCTAGAACATTTTAATCCAATGAAGCATAAAATAACAACAACACATATTAAAACCCTAGCCTTACTATTTGGGGTATTCCTCTCCCAAAAGGTAGGCACTTATTAAGCTTAGAAATAACTTGAGAAAAGGAGAGGGAAAAATAAGCAAGAAGGACAAGCTAAAAAAAAGAAGCAAACAACTAAGCAAGACAAACCACTAACCCCACGTATTAGGTTTGGGAGATTCCCAACATCCACCAAACCCCACGTCCTAGCTCAAGAAGTGCTCAAAAACTCAAAAAAAGAAAGATTTACACTTAATCTAAGCTACCCAAGGCTCACACGTGGGAGGACGTTGTACCACTCATTCTCCCAAACCAATGAGCCACTAAATTAGCAATAAAACAATTAGATCTATGCACAATAAGCCCTAAAAATTGAAAGAGAAGGTTGAGAAATAGCTACCAACTTGTAGGAGGGTCTTGGAGTGTTGTGTGGACGTTTTTGGGTAGCCTAACCCCCTCAACCAAATCTGAAACCTGCAAAAACCAGCAAGGTATACTTGTTGGAAATGCTACACACAACAATACAAGTGAAGAAAAAAAAATTCTTTTTAGGGAAAAAAAATTTCTTAAAGAAATTTAATGAAAAAATTATATTTTGTTGACCATTAAACTATGTTAAGCTAGCTGAAAATACATATGGAATGAGAGCATATAGAGAATGAGCAATAGATAGAGAAATAGAGGAGTTTATGTGTGTCTCAAGGGAGGACTCTTCTTTGAGGCATTCCCAATGAAACCCTTGAAGCCAAACCTGCAAGATCTAACACAATGACATGCATACAATAGATAATATGGATGATTAAGCTAATAAGATGAAATACTTGCACCCTATCTATCTAATCAACATATATAAATCTACAAGACTACTCTTTGTTAGATCTACTCAAATAAAATACTTTACCTAAGATCTACCTATGCCATCATCATATCAAACCAAAACAATATTACTTCATGTGTTGCAAGAACAAAAGTACTTGTTTCTCTTCCAAAATTCTTCCAAAGTTTCACCTTTATTATTACTCAAGAAAATGGATCTTGGAGAAATACTTGCTCCAAAACCCTAAGAGCCAAATAATGGAAGATGGAACAAGAAGATAGAGAGAGAGTGGAAAATCAAGTAGCATAACAATAGCTCAAGATATGGTGAGTTGGGAGTGAGGAGAGGGATCTATTTATACTTGGAGAGGCAAACTCAACCCTCTTGGATCAATGCCAAGTTTCCACCACCAAGCATAAGAGGAGATCCCAAGGCTAGGGCGCACCATCTAGGGTTTAGATCATAGATCTAGGGTGTATATTAGTGAGGGAGTGTTGGGATCACACAAAAGTGTAGTGGGAGGCTACAAGATACATGCCAAGTGAGTGGAGAGAGTTAAATATATATTTTTTAAATTATTTTGGAATTTTGCAAGTGGAGGGAGGGGTGTAACTCTCCTAGGAGGGTGCACCACTTGGGGGAAAAGGAAAGAGTGGATTGCAATAAGTGAGGGAAATGGAGTGGAGGTGAGTTAAGGAGGGACGTGGGGGGTGAGGGAGAGCACACCACCCAAGGGAAAGGTCCACAAACCAAGGAGAACCCAAGGTACCACGTCTCACCGTCAAGGAGGGCGTCACTTTTTGAGTGAGGTGAGAGGGTGAGAGCGGTGAAAAAGTTAGGAGGGGTTGGGATGGATATGTTTAGGCTATGATTCATCTCTCTTATCATTTTCCACCTTCAATCATCCTTTTAACTCATTATTACAATTTTACAATTTTTGCCATGTTTGGACTTTAGCAATTAAAATTGTTGTTTTTGACTAACTGATACTCCGGGTGGACAAACCCATAGAAAAGTTGTCTGAATGATTTGAAACTTGGTCCATGGGTTTAGGGGGTCTCATTCCATTTCTGTTGAGCACAAATACCCCTATAAAAAACCCTAAGATCTAGTTTTTACAATTTTTACTCAAAAATAATCAATTAATTAAATAATTAAACCTCGAAACTTAGGGAAATTTAATTAAAAATTAATAATTAAAAAAACCTAATTTAGACTCAATGGAATTCCATGAGACTCTCTAAGATGTCTTGCATGGTCATTTACATCATCCCTAAACAATAGTTACCAGAAGATAAGCCCACTGGAAGGTCGTTCACCACTTTGGAGGAATTATTGCAAGTGTGAGGGAAAAACTCAAGGGAAATCAATAAGGCTGAAAATCCCAATTGATAACCCGAGGATAAAAAACCATCAGTGAAAGGAACTCTCCCAGTGAACTGATCCCAAGGTAACTGACCTAGACATGATCCATGCAAACCTATTACATTATTAACCCACGCAGGGGTGCATAAATTACAGTTACAATAAGAAGTGTTGGGGCCAAACATGCCATGTAGAACCAAAATCTTCGACAAATGAACATATGATGATGCATCTCTTCATGGCACATGGATTTTACCACCTATGTTGGAGAGGTAGTCAACATCTAGCTCCACATGGGGAGGTGTGTTCGATCTTCTCACATGAGACGGAGAGCATACTAGAATCCAACACCTACAAACAAAGTGCTCACCAATAACCAACATAAGAATACATATATACATAATGAAATAAATTAATGTTGCATACAACATTTACAAAATGAAATAACTAAATTACAACATCATTATTTTACAACAAATGAAATCTATGGTACAGAAAAATTCTAAGTACATATTTTCATAATGAATGAAATAATACAACATTGAAATACAAGGAGAAGAGTTAGAGATACGTTACAGAGGGTGTCCCTTTGGACACCAAGTTTCCCCTCATCTGTAGAATAGCTTGAGTTGCTTCCCATTCCATGGAATGTTGATGGGCTCACCATCCAAATGGCTGAGATGAAAGGAATTTGGCCCTGCTATCTCTCTGATCAAGTACATACCCAACCACAAGCTGTCAAACTTTCCATGCTTTCCAGGTTTCTCTCTGCCTTTATCCCATAACAAAATGGTATCCCCAATTATGAAATCCCTCTGTCTGGTTGACCGATCGAAAGCTTTCTTTACCTTACTCTGATTTCTGCAATTCTGATCATAAGTCTTTTGTCTGATTTCATCTAACTCAATGATCTGATTGACCCTGTTCTGAACTGCATCCTGCTCTGTGGAAACATCCTCAACTAACCCATAAGTAGGAAGTCTAAGGTGCACTGGAAACCTAGACTTCAATCCATATACTAACTCAAAGGGACTCCTTCCAATAGCTTGTTTCTTTGTTATTATGTCAGCCCATAATGCATCCTTGATTTTACTATCCCAAGATCTTTTATTTTCACCGACTATCTTTTTAATTATGGCCATTAAGTTTTTATTACTTGATTCTTCTTGACCATTTCCTTGGGGATAGTAATATGATGCATGTGAAAATATAATACCATACTAGAAACAAAAGGAAGACATTTTTGTTGAACAAAAGGCCTTGGCATTATCTGTCACTATTTTTTATGGGACCCCAAATCTGGTTATGATTCTTTCTTCTAGGAAATCCATCACTACCTTTTCAGTTGTTGACTTTGTAGGAATGGATTCAACCCACTTTGTAAAGTAATTTGTTGTTGTGATAACCCATGAATAACCATTACTTGAATTATCATTAAATTTCTCGATGAAGTCCAAACCCCATTGCTGAAAAGGTGCTTCAACCACCACTGGTTGCAAAGGGAGTGCTGCTAACTTTTTTTTTCCTGTGAAAAGCTGACATGGCTCATATTTCTGAACACACTGATGAACATCGGAAAATATGGTGGGTCAATAATATCCCGCTCTAAGGATTTTTTGGGTAGTAGTTTTAGCAGCAAAATGTCCACCACAAAACCCTCCATGTAATTCATCCATTAGTTTCTTTGACTCAACGTCATCCACACATCTAAGGATAATTCTATTAGGATTCTTCCATCCTAATCCATCTCTAGTAAGAACATACTTAGAAGATTTTAACCTTAAATCCCTTTTCTTGTGTCCCACTAGATGGCTTGGACAAGTTAGATTCTTAAGATAAAAGATAATGTTTGTATACCAATCTACCTGCTCAAGCTTCAATAAGTTAGGATGCCATTCTTCATTATTAATTTGGTAGACCATACCCAAGACCTTCTCATTAATTTATGTCAATATTTTAGCTAGGCCTTGACCTTTAATCGATTTTGTAGGTTTTATCTCCAAATCATACTCTTGGATCTTAGAAATCCATCTACCCCTTGAGCCTAATCCTTCCACTTGAGACAAAACATCTTTAACCACAGAATTAGGAACATAACCAATCACTTTGGAATATCCGATGAAGACTCTGAAATGTTTGAGTGATTTCACCAAGGCATAAGCATGTTTCTCAAACATGGGATACTTTAATTTTGAATTTTGTAAGGCCCTACTCATATATGAAATGGGTTGGTCATGGCCTTGATCATTTTTTTGAAGCAACACACCATCAATAGTGTCTTCAGAACAAAAGGAAAAAATCTAAAAATCCTTATTATAGTCAGGGATAATAAGGAAATGAGATTCACATATGGTATTCTTTATACTTTTAAAAGCTCGTTTACTTTCATCATTCCATTCAAATTTTACATCCTTCTTAAGTAACTTATATATAGGTTTCATGATTTCAGCATAATTGGGAATGAAACTATGGACAAAATTGGTTTGTTCTAAGAAGGATTGGAGAGATTTCTTTTACATAGGCAAAGGAACCTTACTGATGGCTTCAACTCTCTCTGGGTCTCACTTGACCCCATCTTTTGTAATTATGTGGCCCAATAATTTTCCTTCAGTCACCCCAAAGACTGACTTAGCAGGATTTAGAGAAATTCCAAATTCTCTACATCTGTCCAAAACTTGCCTAAGGTGGTTAATGTGAGTTTTCCCATCCTTAGAAAATACTGTTAAATCATCTTGATATATTGCAATCAATTTACCAATCAACCCCCTAAAAGCATAATCCATAGCTCTCTGAAAAGTAGCTCCAGCCTTTGATAAACCAAATGGCATTCTGAGATATTCAAAGGTTCCCCATGGAGTCGTAAAAGTTGTCTTATGCCTATCCTCTACTTTAAGTCTGATCTGATTATAACCTGAGAAACCATCAAGCATGGAAATAATTCCTGATCCTGTAACCCGTTGAAGCAAAGTTTCCATCTTGGAAAGGGGGTAGTGGTCTTTTGTGCAAGCAATGTTTAAATTACTGAAGTCAATGCATATCCAGATTTTTCCAGTCTTCTTCCTAGCAACAACCAAATTTGAACACCATGAAGAATGTCTGGTTTGAGAAATGATGTCAACCTCTAACATTTTCTGTAACTCTTGTTGGACCAACGGAGCTAACTTGGGGTTTAACTATCTCAACTTCTGTCTAAAGGGCTTAGTTTCCTCCTTAAGAGGAATCACATGTTGAATTACATCCTCCCTATAGACTTTGAGCTCATCATGACTGAAGGCCAAGACATCCTTATATTCCTTTAATAACTTAACAATTTCATTCCTTTCTTCTATCGGGGTAGTCTTGCCTATTTTTACCATCTTAGGCTCTTCATTTGTTCCAATATCGATTTCCAAGTGATCACAAAGCTTTTTCTTTGACTCCTCTTTTTGTTTATGACCATCTTGTATATCAAAGTCCCTTTCTAAGGACACAACTCGCCTAGGAGGTGCTTTCACCTTATCATCTTTTCCTGTATGATTACAACCCTCTTCTTTAATGTTGATGTCCAAATCTGAAAATTCATGTATATGGGTCAAAAATTTAATTACATGTTTGTCATCATCAAAAACCTGCCAATGATCTACATTATTAGGAACCGGGGGCCGAAAAATTACTTCCACCAAAATATTATCATCAATCAGACCATCTGGAAGTTGAAGTGTGGAAGCAGCTATTGCAAGCTCATCTGCCTTTGAATTTTGTTCTCTAGGAATAGAAATTAAGTTGAAAGCATCTAGTTCATTGACTAAGTCCCAAATTTCATTCATATTCCCTTTCAGTCTTTCAGACTTGCAAACAAATTTACCCTTTAACTGTTGTATGACCAAGTCTGAATCCCCTTTAATATTTAGACATTTCACACCTCTATCCTTGCAAAGTTCCAAACCAAGGAGCAAAGCCTCATACTCAGCCACATTATTGGTTGCATCAAACTCCAATCAATAAGCAAATTTCAACACTTCACCATTTGGAGCTTGAAGCACAATTCCAGTACCTTTTCCTTCTCTAGAAAAAGAACCATAAAAATTCAAGTCCCACACTTTGTCTAATTCATTATCTTGAACTGTCTCTTCAAAAGGCACAATAGAATTAGACAAGATGGCATAGTTACCAAGACCCTCATTAGTCCACTTTAACTCATTTTTGGAATTTTTGGGATCTTCAACATGATACTTTCTATACACTTCCCT
>JASDQU011103643.1:0-30246 GCA_032191745.1 Picea mariana
ATAAAGTAAGTACATCATCCTTCTTCTCTTGTCCATTCAATACTTTAGAACTAGGGAAAGAGTAGTATTCTGTCACAGTTTGTTCCAGATCCAGGTGGATCTGGGGAGATTGGTCTGTGTCCACACTCACGAATTTATCCTTGAACAAGAAGCAACAATGGCATCTGTCTTGCAGGAAAATAAGTTTTTAAAGTCATAAGTAGAATCATATAAGCATGAACTAGCCAGGGCAAAGGAAGCATATGAAAAGGAACTAAATTTGTACACCTTAGACCGTATAGCAACCTTGTCAGAGAAAACTACAGAAAGCCTGTGCAAAGAATATATGTGTTGCCAATGTGGAGATATTTACTATCAGGTAGGCTATAAGGTGATTCAAGTCCCAGTGCCAGGAGCAGCCCCTACTCCTTCACCGTTTGAAGTCAAGGAAGAACTTGCTGCAACACAAGAACCAGCAGGCCCTAGCAAGCTCAAAACTGAACCTGCTGCAACACAAGAACCAGCAGGCCCTCCCAGGATCAAGACTGAATCCTACATTGCAACAAAAGAAGCCCCTACTATGGTCAACAAGGCTGTGCAAACAATGCCTATGGAGGAATTTACACCTCCCAACCAGATCAATCTCTCTACTTTTAGGGAACAATCTACTCAAACCTTACCTCATCCCACTACTTCCAACGCTGAAACACAGACTCAGTTATGGGATGAGCAAGAAGCAATACAAAAATGGAAGAAAGAGTATGCTGAAACACAAGCCAAAAACCTGCAAGTGCACAGACAAATCTGGATAAATCATACTTACTCAAATTGGGAAGCATTAGAATAGACACGCTAGGAAGCTCATGACCTCAAGAAGAAGAACAAAGACTTGAAAGGCAGGTTGGTCCTGCTATTTGATTTGGTACAGAAGCTACTGGCCACAAGAAAGCCATTTTGTAACTACTCCTTATTCCTTATGGAGAGACTCACATGGTTTTAGATCAAATCCATTATAGAAGGTAAACCCTGTGGAGTAATACAACCAGTAGATTTTGTCAAGACTTTTGTAGCAGCCTCTACTAGGGATCAACACCTCCTCTGTGAGGCATACTTCCATAATGAGAACATTCCCGAAAACAGGCTGCTAAACATAAATCCCCTTGTTGGGGACATTCAAATTTGAGCATTTACTTCCTTTCTCTATAATCAGATTTTGTGGCAAGATGACTTTTTGGCTACTAAGCACAATGAAGATAATCGCCTCCTCTGGATTAGACCAGAACCACAGAGGGCAGCAACCTTTATCACAGAATATTATGAGTTTTTAAAACAACCAGGGGTGACTGAACATGTTCAGCAGCTACAATCAGAAGTGCTCCAAGATTGTCAGCACATCATCAGATCCATAGAGATTCCTGCCCTCCAGGCCAATAACCTATTTTGGCAGCAATCCATGGAGAAGAGACAAGAGCACAATCCTTTTGGTCCTGCCAACCTAGAAGTAGGAATTTCCAGGATACCCAACTACATCCAGTGTGTTAGGTATTGTGCTGAAAATTGGATAGGCTACCGGTTTTATTTCCCCATCCTCTGGTTGCCAATAGAAAGGTATCAAGTCAGTTATAAGCTGCCTAAGAAGGCAGAAACAACAGCATGGAAAATATTACAGCAGGTCCAAGGGTTCAAAACGCCAATGGACAGTACCTCCCAAAGTTACTGCTTGAGTAACTTACATGCTCAGAGTCGGTATCCAGACTCTGATTCAGAGTGAGTTGCCTGAGGACATGCAACACCTTGAGTTGGGGGGGATGTTAGGACCACACAATGTACCTTTTTTCCTATACTTTTTTCCAATATTATACTCTTGATCACCCATATTTAGACTCATACTATCACTTTATCTGATCATCCCAGAGGTATACAACGTCCCTTCTCATTACTATACGTTTAATCTGTTTTGCATAATATTTTACATCACTTTCGTACTTAACCATTGATTAGACTGCAGATTAGCATTTGAAGCATGTTGCTGAAACACAGAGCTGTTACACAATCTAGGTCGTAGATGCTGAAACACATAGCTGTTACACAGTCCAGGTCACAGATGCTGAAACACAGAGCTGTCACATAGTCCAGGTCACAGATGCTGAAACACAGAGTTGTTACACAGTCCAGGTCACAGATGTTGAAACACAGAGCTATTACACAGTCCAGAGTCGTTGATGCTGAAACACAGAGTTGTTACACAGTCCAGAGTCGTAGATGCTGAAACACAGAGCTGTACACAGTCCAGAGCTGCAGATGCTGAAACACAGAGGAAACCACCAGGACCGACGATGCTGAAACACAAGGAAGTCATTACAGTCAGTGGTCAACAAGCATCAACCGTCGCTCCTACATACGAAAGCCAACACAGTCAAGAATGCAATTCACGTGGCTGAAACAGCCTGTGAATTGCGACGCTGAAACAACATCGGCAGCTATGAGAAGAAGCTGTTACTCCAGTCGTAACAACAATACCTCATCCAGCTCCTGTAATAGAATTTCTGTTGCGTGAGACTAGGACATCCTGTTCTGGTTTAGAAAGAATATCCTACTAAAGATAGGACTCAAATACACATTGTAATTTTTGATCAATTGTATCGAAGGGATTTCCTCTTTAAATAAGGGGAAATCATCATTCGAGGGATCCAAGTTTTATGTATTGAAAAGCTTCAGAGAGAGGGACGTATCTCATTTTTTAGGCTGTAACATGATATTTTGATAGATGAATAAAAGACTGCTTTGAGTATCTTTCTCTAGCTTTCTCGTTCTAGGGGAATCTTGTGAGAAGGGAGGGCCCACCTTCTTCACAAGATTCACCCGTTAGTTTTAGAGTGTGTTAGTATAATTTCTGTTTATGCGTGATTAACTTTCATATGTTGAAACACTAGTTTTAATGAATTCTGCTTTGCTGAAACACTACTGAACTCTGTCTTGTTAATTTTATTGAATGTTACATTCTTTTCATTAGCAATCTTGTGTGATGATTTTATGAGGCTAACCAGACACTCGGTTAAGGGTTCCTGCTCAGAAAGGAAGGGATCAGATTATCTTGTTCTCTGTAGATATCAATTACTTCTGCAAGAGTGCTAGCCAGAGACTGGGTTAAGGGTTCCTGCTCAAAAAGGAAGGGATCAGATTATCTTGTTCTCTGTAGATTTCAATTACTTCTGCAAGAGTGCTAGCCAGAGACTGGGTTAAGGGTTCCTGCTCAGAAAGGAAGGGATCAGATTATCTTGTTCTCTGTAGATTTCAATTACTTCTGCAAGAGTGCTAGCCAGAGACTCGATTAAGGGTTTCTGCTCAGAAAGGAAGGGATCAGATTATCTTGTTCTATGTAGATTTCAATCACTTATGCAAGAGTGCTAGCCAGAGACTGGGTTAAGGGTTCCTTCTCAGAAAGGAAGGGATCAGATTATCTTGTTCTCTGTAGATTTCAATTATTTCTGCAAGAGTGCTAGCCAGAGACTTGGTTAAGGGTTCCTGCTCAGAAAGGAAGGGATCAGATTATCTTGTTCTCTGTAGATTTCAATTATTCCTGCAAGTTGTGCTAATCAGAAATAAGGCTAAAAGGTTCCTTCTCAGAAAGGAAGGAATTAGATGGCCTTGTTCTTTGCTAGATAGAGTTAACTTTCTCTGCATTACTGTTTTCATGAAAGAGTGTTAATCATAATTAAGGTGCTGAAGTTTCTGTTTGAGAGTAAGGGTCATGTTCTCTGATTGCAGAAAAGTTGTTCTTTCCTATTGCAAGTGTTATTTTAATGTAATCCAGGATTCTTTAGATTAATCTTTAATATCTACAATAGGTAGGTTGCTTTCCTGTGATTTAAATCAGAACTTCAGTTCATTCAGGGAAAGTGTGATTAATATAGTTTCCTTCACTACAACCTTAAGTTGCTTTTGGAATTGAGCATATATAGTGCGTGGTTATCTTTGAAATAACAGACTTCCCTGGGTTGACAATTTATGTATCACTTGGATGTTTGAATTAATTGAGCAATTATAGTGACCAACAGGTATACTCAGGATTGAATAGCTCACAGACTTCCCCGAAACGAACAAAGGTAACCTGGGATAGGAGGCAGGCATTAATGCCAAAGTGTACGAGGTGGTGGAACGAAATCAACCCATGCAAAATAGTCATATCCAACTGTACAATCAACAGTGCATATGGTAATTCAAATCACTATTGTAATTTGTTAAAATCAAATGCCACTCAAACAATTAATGAAAACTATGGTC
The DNA here is from genome assembly GCA_032191745.1 of Picea mariana. Classification (NCBI taxonomy): domain Eukaryota; kingdom Viridiplantae; phylum Streptophyta; class Pinopsida; order Pinales; family Pinaceae; genus Picea; species Picea mariana. The sequence continues at coordinate 4,264 of JASDQU011103643.1, forward strand.
AGTTGACCCAAATCTTTGCACAAGCAATGGTATTTGCATGTTTTTAAAATCAAAACAATGATTTGAATATAGCACCAAGGATTTAATGATAAAACGTAAGCTTTGTATGCAACTATTGAATTAAGGGTCTAATCACCATGTTAATGCGTTATTATGAAACCATTGGATTCGACCAAAAACAATAGAACATCAAACCACCATTGAATCAAGGACTCAATCGCAATCATTAGAATACCATCACAGTCTCATAAAAATGAAATCATATTAACAACAAAAAATGCCAAATGAATAAAGGTTTTGGTGTCTTGCCAACGGTGTGACCATAATTGAATTGGAAATGCAATGAACACATAGACAAGAGTAACCATAATAATCCAGTGACGATTTTAATGCCATTGATGTGACTTCGAAATCAAATTTTTCATGCTTGCAGTCGTGAAAATGAGAACAAAAAGCAGGTGTGCAAATGCGCAAAATGATAGTGTTGTTTTATTCAAAAACTTGCGATGAGAATCAAGGGTTCGAAAACACTTGTGTAGGCAGCTTATAGAGATAGGATAAAAAGAGAAATGACTTCCAACAATGGCGATGCACTGGTAGAAGCAGTTATCTCTGCCAAAAGAACAAATTCAGATTATGATAATGAGGAAAATTCTAACTCAAAAACAACGACCAGAAAATTGTTTAAACATCATCATTAATCAAATATTCAAGTAGTGCTTAAAGGATGAAAACTGATAACAATCTTAAGACCAGCGAGACACGATATTAAAGATAAAATCCCCAATACTGTTGACAGAGCCACTGCTTCCAGAAGGCATCCATAGCCTCGACAGGGTTGTCATTTAACCCACTCTGATATCTGTATCCTACTAAGAATTTCCATATCAGAACAAAAGACAGTTTAAGGTCAAGAGATTTCATATTTGCAAATTTTCATATACCCGACATTGCTTCGCTACCAGCGGGCCTGTTCAGTACCCCAGCGAAGTTGTCTTTGCATCATGCATGCATTTACCCGCTGCCAGCAGACCTGTTCATCATCTCGATGGGTTTACAAGAACTTCCCACAGCTCTTTTAATGATTTATTTGGTTTTTAAAGCTGTATAATTGAGCGAGGTGACGCTGAAAATTATAATATTTTTGACGTATTTTTTATAGACCTTAACAGAATATTTTAGAACTGTCCTTCATTAAGATCCAGAGATGGTTTGTTTACAAAACCAACCTTCTAAGGCAGGGAGACATCTTCTGAGTTATTCCCTTAAGGAACAGGGACAGCGTAAAAAGACAATAGATGATCATGACAGACTTTGCTCATAGATTGAAATAAGTTAACTTCTTTCAAACAACAATCTTTTCAACACAGATGTAAATTTCAAAAGTATATTATAATTGATGTTTAGACAATTTTTCAGCAGTCATTCCAGTGAAAGAATTTTCTGTTTTATTTGTCTGAATGGTCCAAAATGCAGGTATGTGTATTTCAAAAAAAACACAAACTAATAAGCGCAAAGGGAAAAATCCAAACCAAAACAAAAAAAGAAAAACAAACAAAAAAAAATATTTACATAGTATACAAAGGGTTTTCATCAAGAGAAATATTTTTTCAAAGCTTGGCCATCCACCGGATAGGTGTCAGGCTGTCCCTCTAAACTCTGTAATCGGAAAGAGCCGGGGCCTATTTTCTCAGCAATTAAAAACAGTCCAAGCCATAGGTTCTGAAATTTCGTGTGCTCTCCCTTACCCTCATGCGGTTTGTCCCATTTCAAGACAAGATCACCTACTTTGAAGTTCCTATCAGAGGCAAAGTTGGCATCAAACTAGCTTTTGACCACTAGTCTATGTTGATCTAACTTACGTTTAGATTGAGCTCTTACCTCTTCTAGTTTCATTAAAGCATTAATTCGGTTTTCTAAAGGGGGACATTCTTCTTCTTGTATTTTCTGTGATAGCTGAAGTGAGGGAAGAAGAATGTGTGGTGGCAGAATTGCTTCTTTGCCATAGACGAGAAAAAAGGGAGAGTTACCTACAATAGTATTTGGTGTTACCCTATCAGCCCAGATTGCGTTTAACAGTGCACTATGCCATCTTTTGTGATTTTCAGATACCGTTCTCTTGATGATTTTAATCAGATTCTTATTTGTTGATTCTGCCAATCCATTTCCCTGAGGGTAATAGCTGGTAGAATACTTCAATTTAATTCCTTTTTCTAGAGTGAATTCGCTCATCTCAAGAGATGAAAGATAAGAAGCGTTATCAAATACTAAACAGTCAAGGATACCAAAATGAGTAATAATATTCGAATTTAAAAAGGCAATTACCTGACTGGTATTCACAGTTCTTAATGTGGCAGCTTCAGACCACCTAGTGAAATAATCTGTGGCTRTTAAGATAAGCTTATGCTGCTGTGAGGATGGTGGATTGATTGGACCTATAATATCAAGGCCCCACTACTGAAAAGGGGAGTCTACTGAAATGGGCTGCAAAGGAAAGGYTGGTTTCTGTATGCGCCCATATGCTTTTTGACAGATAATACACTTGCGGCACAAGGCATGGGATTCTCTGAAAAGTGTGGGCTAGTAATAAATGGCTCTCAAAACTTTATGGGAAGTGGTGTCACCACCAAAATGACCACCAGCTTCTCCTGCATGCAACTCTAGTAAGACTCTTTCTACTTCATCTTTCTCAAGACAGCACATTAGTACTCCATCAAAATTTTGACGAAACAGAATACCATTAATCAAATGAAAGGAGGAAAATTTTAGTCTTAATGCTCTTCTCTTAGTGGGATCCAGGTGACGGGGAGCTGACCCATGTTCAAGACATAATTTTATATCGCCATACCATGGACTAACAAGGTTTTGTGCACAACAGATTGCACTTTGATTGTGTTGTCCTAGGTTTGACATATTGTTTTCCTCTTGTTGTCCTGCTGTTGAATAAAAAACTAACTTGCATAACCCTTGGCCTCTCACTATTTGAGCTGGGGTAATTTCTATATCATACTCTTGCAAAAAAGTAACCCAATTCGCTCTCTTTTCACCTAATTCTTTCTGCACTAACAGGTTTCTGACGGTTGGGTAAGGGACAATAATTTTCATCCTAGATTTCAAAAGATAAGACTGGAAGTGCTTGACTTCTTTAAAAACAACGTAGGCTTGCTAATCTACTGCTGGGTAATTAATTTCCACACCTTTGAAAGCAGATCTCATAAAGGAAATGGGTACTTCATTGTTTTTGACGTTCTTTTGAGTTAGGACAACAGTGTAGGAGCAGTGAGAAGCAAAAGTGTAGAGTGTGAAGTCTTGCGAAAAGTCGAGACTCATAAGAGAAGGAGCGTCTATTATGGCCTTTTTTATTGAATTGAAAGCTTGATTTTCTAAGGGTCCCCAATGATATTGTGCATCTTTCTTAATTAAATTCTGTAAAGGTCTGACCATTTCGGAGAAATTGGAGATGAATCTCCTAACAAAGTTTATTTGGCCTAAGAAAGACTGCATAGATTTTTTGGATGAGGGGGGAGGGATTTTTGAGATGACTTGTGTCCTTTCAAGGTCGATAATCATTCCTTTGCTTGACACAATGAATCCTAAGAGTTTACCTTGTTCTACTGTGAAGATGGATTTTTTAAGATTTAAGGAAATGCCGTATTTACGACATCGTTGTAGAATGACTCTTAAATGAGCTAGATGATCATTCTTGTTTTTGGAAAATATCATAACATCATCTCAGTAAACTACGATGGATTGATTGATTAAGCCTCAGAAAGCAATGTCCATCGCTCTCTAGAAAGTGGCACCAGCATTAATCAGTCCAAAGGGCATTTTCCTGTAAGCGTAGGTGCCCCATGGAGTGTGGAAGGTAGTTTTAAGTTGGTCTGGAGGAGACATCAGGACTTGGTTGTACCCTGAGAAACCATCCAATAAGGATAGCCTCTCAAAACCAGATACCTGTTGAAGGATCTGCTCCATGGGTGGGACAGGTAGTTGTCTTTATCAGACGCTCTATTAAGGTTTCAAAAATCGACACAAAGTCAGATTTCCCAACTTTTCTTCCGGACAGGGACAAGGTTAGAAACCCATTGAGTGTGCCTAACTGGGAAAATTATCTTAGCATTTAGGAGTTTATTCAATTCTTTTTTTACGGTCGGTTTGAGTTTAGGGTGCATGTTTCTTAACTTTTGTTGAAAGGGTAAGGTTTGGGGTTTCATGGGAATGACGTGTTGTATGATATTAGGGTCAAAATTTTTAAGGTCATCATACGTCCACGCAAAAACATATTTAAATTATTTAAACAATTCAATAAATGCGTCTTTTTGTTGTTCAGAACACCCCGCCCCTAAATTAATGCACTGTGGATTGTCATTAGTTCCCAAATTTACTTTTTCATACGATAATGAGGAACTATTGGTTTTATAGTTGACCGATTTTTTGAATTTATCTTGAAGATCGTAAAATTTCTCTAATCTAACTACAGATTTAGGGATCAAATTTACCATGTCTAATGAAGATTCAGGATCTCTCGGATCTGGTATTACTGTGAAATCATGCAAATTGTCGTTGTGAGTGCATTCGTTAATCATCACGCCTTGAAAAGTTTCTTCCATATGCAAGAAGCTAATAATCTGTTGATCGTCATCGAAGACTCTCTAATTCGTGATGTTGTCGGGAACAGATGTCCTGAACAATAGTTCAATGGAGAATGCGTTCAGGGAAAAGCCTTCTACAGAAAAGAGTTTAGAAGCTACATTAGCTAATAGATCAGCTTTGGAATTGTTCAATCTAGGAATAGAATTTATATTGAAAGCAGAAAACTTATTCATTAAATTCCATACCTCGGATTGGTAGCTTTTAAGATGCGGAGACAGACAGTGGATAGAATCTCTTACCTGTCTAACCACAATTTCAGAATCGCCAAAGAAAACCAAATTTTGAATGTTCATATCTAAAGCTTTTTTGAGGCCCTGCAATAAAGCCTCATATTTTGTTGTATTATTAGTACATTCAAATTCTATCCTACATGCAATCAAGGTTTTTTTACCTGAGGGATCAATAATAACGCAGCCTGCACCTACTCCTTCTTTGGACTTTGACCCGTCGAAGTAAAGAGACCAAATTTGATTTTTATCGGGTACATGAGACCATTGTGTAGAAGTTGTTGGCTGCACATATGCTACAATCTCGCACTGTTGTTATGCATTGGTGATAGTTGAAGTCTCGGCCATGAAATTGCCGAAAAAGGTATCCATCCCTTGTATTTCAGGTGAATCAGCAAAAGGTGTAAATGGTTCATTGGGATCATTCAAATCTGTGACTGTGAACTTAAGGTAGTGTTCACGATTTACCTTGATTTTGTTGGTCTTGTCATTCTCTAGAAGCCACAGGTGAGACCAATCTATTGCGAAATAGCTGTGTAGCTGCTCTGACTAGTCTCTTCTCAGAAACAAACTATAAACTTCTGTAATATCCAAAAAAATAATATCAATCACTTGATGAACTTTGGGGTTAGACGATAATCTTATGAGCACATTCCTTAATTCGCCTATGACTTTGACACTAGTTCGATCAAGTCGTATGATTTTTAAAGTGGATGGTTCAACTTCAGCTTTAATATTCTGACATACAGACCATGGCATCACATTGGATGACGCTCCTAAGTCTACCATACAATTGTGCACGTTTCTATTAAAGATTTTGAAAGTTAACAAAAATGGAGGTACATTTCTGCGAGTACTAAGTGTGGAAGCTTGTGGCTTTTTACTCACAGTTTCTAAAGCTAATTTGTCTACATTTGTTACATTATTTACAGGAAGGCTTCCTTTATCATGAGGATCAGGATTATTCTTGGCAGAAGTCTTCTAAGGAACTTTGTTCTGCACAACCTTGTTGCTGCTTGAACTACCATTTTTGCTATTCTCTGCGATATTCTGTAACATTTTTTGTAGCAGAAATGAAAATTTCAATAATTCATAAACAAAAATGTTATCCCTTAACTTTTTTAGGTCTTCAACTAAATCATAATATAATTTGGGGTTTACATGACTCTGTTTAGTCTCAGCCGGTTTTGATTGCTTTGGGGGCAAAGTCGTAGTGTTTTCGGAAGAAGGTTTGTTTGTTGTCTTAATCCTAGTATTGTAGGGATGTACTGTCTCGAAGTTAGCCTAAAAAATGCTATCCGAGAAGTGTCCAAAAATGTTCGGAGAAGATTCTTCTTCTTGAACTGTCTCTTGTTCAATGACCTCCTCAGGAACCTCAGGAGGCATCAAGTTATCCTGGGCTTCTAGAAGTGTTTGAAGTGTGAATTACAGACTTTCTAGATTTAGGCCTTCGGTATTTGGATTAGGTCGGTTGGTGGGAAAAGGATTCCTAAATAGGGGTTTGTATGGACCTTTTCTCGAAGAAGCTTCTTTGACTGTCCTTTTCAAATCTATAACTTGATTTGACAGTTTTTGAACAACTTTAGTTAAGTTTTCTAAATCCGAGATTTCAGGTTGTGTTTTATTTTGAGCAGGTCGAGGGAGGATTTATATCTTCTTTTTGGAAGAAGAACTAGTTTTTGTTTCATTGCTAGTAGTGTCCTTTAAACTAAGGATGTCTTTTTCAATCTGGCTGGCTTCTTCAAAGGCTTCTAACAACGTAGCTTTCTTAGATCGTTTTACCCATATGGTTATATTTTGATGCAAGGCTTTAATATAGTATGCTATGATGAGATTCTCGGCAGGCATGGAATCTGTAGGGATTTGGTTTTTTAATGTTAAGAATATTTGATTAAATTCTTTAATTTTCTCTTTTGGGTTCATTCTTAAGCTAGAGATCTCAATAACTAGAACTTCTGGAGACTTATCGTCTCTGAATTTCTCAATAAAGAAGGATTTGAACCTCTCCCAAGACACGATGGTATGGGGTTGTTGGGAAAAGTACTAGGTAGAGGCATTGCCCTCAAAATTTTAGGGGAACAACCTATAGACTACGTCTTCATGTTCGACATTGCGGAGTCTAATGGATAACATAAACTTTTTAATGTGGTCTTCAGCAATCTATTTAGAGTCAGGGTCAAACTTGGGAAGCCACTTCTCCAGATGTTTGGGTAAGGGATGCTAAGGCCCGGGTATGGCTACAGCATCCTGGTCAAGCCAAGGTCTGGCAGGATTGTTCTGGTTGTCCATTGGTGTAGGTGGTGTGGAAGGCTGAGAAGGGGAGTTGCCTTCGTCAGAAGAGTCTTCTCCAGAAGAAGAAGGAGATGATGGAGGTGGTGAGGGTGGTATTCCAAATCCTCCTGCAGTAGGAGTGAGGATTGGATCTGTAGGGTTCAAAGTAAGATTAGTGCCTCCAAGTTGTTCTCTTATATTAGAGAAGTCTAAAGATTGTTCTAAAGGTCGATTTGGTTGCCTCAGATGGGCGAAGGAACTATGTGTTCTTAAGAGATATTGGTGAACAATCTCTTGCACGTCACCACATGTAGGATTCGGGGTTGTTGGTTCAATTGTGATCCATAGATCATCGTTTGATGTGGTTGTTGTTTGAGGGACGATGTTGTCATTTGAATGACTTCTTGTCACTATAAGTGAGCGGTTAGGTGGTGGAGGAGTCTTACGACCACCTCGTGCCATTAATAAGTTTCAGGCCCTCCTTCTAGCACCATTTGTTGATGGGTGAAATTGAACGCTCACCAACTGGAAGAGTGGCCCCGATATGGGGTTGTCTAAATAACCCAAGACGTTTGGGATGATCCACCCTGATGGGTTTAGCGGCTCCGTTGGTCGATCTAGGTCCTAGGAAAATGAAAGAAAACTAACTAAAGGAACTAATCTAAATGAAAACAACAATTAAAGTAAACTAATAAATAAATCTCAAATAAAATATATACAGATTATTGTCTAATATTATACAGCAATAACTCTATGCAAATAAATGCTCAATTATCCACAGAATTAGATCTTAGTCACAAATGTACAATATTTACAGACTTATAGATTTTAAATGAAAACCTGAAAAAAACATTTGTAAACTGTCCTATGACAGCAAGACTATTGTTTTTTTATTTTTATAATTTTATGAGAAAGAAAATAAAATGAAAACTAACTAAGCTGAGCAATTAAAATAATAATCTGTACTATAAATATGAACTATATATATATCTATCTAAACTAATTAAATAACACCAATAAACTAACCTGTAATAACGCTTTCCAATTTGTCCCGTGCAGAGTATTCGATTCCGTTGTTCGATGGGAAGAAGCCCACACCAGATTTTTCACAAATTTCTCATAAACAAGAAGCAACAGTGCTCTTTGAATATGAATGACAGGACAAACAAGACATAAAAGACAACAACAATCTTATAATTTACAAATCATCGCAGTTAGATAAATCCTTATGTAAAGATTTGTACAGAACAGTTCAATTAATGAAGCAGATAAACCTTTATTCATTAAATTGAAACGGAGTAATTGTTGTGATAAAACTGAGATACATAAGACATGGATAGAAATTAAAACACAACGCATTAACCTGTAATAAGTCTTGATATCTAAAGTAGTCAATGACTTAATCACAAATTAGAATGCACAAAACCTGAACGAAAGTATGATAAATTGAAAGCTAGAGCTGTTACAAAAGATCGACTTCCATTCAAGTCTGTATCATAAATCCATAGTCTTGTTCTCCCAATAGTGATGATGGGTTCATTACAAAAAAAAACAAGTATTTAAATACCACAGGGTAAACATCCCTATGGGAATTATCAAAACAGTTTACAAAAAATCTGGGAACAATCTCCCAAGTCTTCTCTATTTCTGCCTATGACTAACCACTTAAAACAAAACTATAACTAAACTGCCACAACTTGTTCAATTTTTCATGAAATTCGTAGGTACCTGTGGGTAGACAAGAATACACAAGTTTAGATAATGTTTTATTGATAAAATTAACAAAAATCTAAATTTTAAGACAAGATACAGAATCTTGCAATTCTGTAGTTGGTCTAATTTGAAAACAGAATCATTTTTAATCAATCCAAAACTAACAGAAATATATTCTACCTATTAAACAAAATTCTTAATCATTAAATCAACAGAAAGCAAATCCCTCATGCCAGAAGTAACCAAATCTTTATGCCAATTTGAAACAGACAGAAATCGTTCTTAACCGAATGGTAACAGAGATACATGAAATCTATTCAACACTTGTTATTACCAATTTGGAGAAGACAAAATTGTTTAGACAATTCGAAACCAATGAAATCATTTTCATGAATCAACTTCAATTTCAAAACAGACTATAACCGATCAAGCAAATCTTTCATATTCAATACAAACACAATAGTTTATGTCGACTAAGAACTTAACAAAGTCGTTATTAAACCCAACACTAACAAAATTGTTTTTTCGAATCAACAAATTACATTGTATTTATCAAACCAATATTTGATATTAATGCAATCGCATACATAATAGACTATGTTAATTCAAACATACAGAATTGTTTCAAAATCAAACCAAACAAACCCAAATCGAGATAACTTAGAGCCGACACAATCAAATCATAGCTACATTGGATTTTAGCAACACGAATTGATGAAAAAAAATAGTTTGTGCCAATTCCAAATGAAATATTCCATGCTAACTCAAATACATAATGAAATCCTTTCAAAAACAAACCAAAAAGAATCGAATCAAACTAACTCGGAAACAATTCAATCGTTTATACTAATTTGAAAGAAATAAAATCATATCAATCAAAACATAGTTGTGTTCGATTTTAGCAAACAAATCTTCTGTACATTATTCATAACGAAATCATTTTAGTAATCTGAAAATAACAGAATCATTTTGAATCTAAACAAACAAACAGGACTAATCTAAAGAAAACCCAATCGGTCATACTAATTCAAACTAACTCATAAAACAAAATCGATATTGAAATACATACCTGGTCAGTAGGAGAACGATTCGGTCATGATAACTTTGAATTGACAAAGGCTATTGCGGCCTCAACATTTCTGAAGACAATTGAACCGGTGGTCTTTTGCTTCTTGTCATTGGCTTGTAACCTATCTCTTTCTTTTGACAACGCTGTCACCTGCTCCTCCAAATATTTAATCTTAGATTGCAACAGGCGAACATCAGTGTAATACCGTTCAAGCCAAGCATTGCATTGAGTGTAGGGTGGTTGATTTGGCCTTGGCATTATAGGCAAGGGTTCTGTCAAGTTACCAGGGGTATCACTGTGGAGCTTAATTCCCGAGAATTTAGGGTCGTTCTTGAGGCACAAAAGTAAGTTGGAAACAAAGTCATAGGGTTCCACTGAGCAGAGACCATGAGAGTAAGGGTATTCGTCAGCTAGGAAACATTCAATATCAGATTCTGAGTCCTTGCTCAACACTATTGGCTTATGGTAAACATTTTGCATGGGTTTGTTCCTAGCACATCTGGATATCCATCATGTGTTTTTCTTCCCCTTACTGTTGAGACCAGTAACACCTTTGCCTTTCTTCCTTCTAGGCTTCTTGATGGTCTTAGTATCGTCTTTAGCACACGGGTCGACCATGGCATCGGGTAATTCAAGGTTGGGGCAATTCAAGGGTTTAACAGGGGGTAGGAGGGTAGGAGATGGCACGGTAGGCACACCCATGGTTTCTTTGGCTATAACCTTGTCTACTTGGACACACTCGGGGGTGGAAAAGCCATTCCTTGACAGGAAGGCTTGCCAACAGTCACCGCTAAGGCTCAAATGGTGGACGATAATGATTTTGATCAGGTAGTGATGGAAAAGGCTCCTATCAGCCTTCTCACGCTTAAAATGTTTGGACATCTTGTATAGACTGCATAGAAAATAGTGCGGCATGTTCAGAGGGTAGTCTATAAAATTCATCAATAACCAAAGATGATACAAAAATACCAAGCCATAATGACCTTTGTAGGTCACAAACTGCTTAACAATTGCCAAAAGATCATGCCACCTTGGTTTGAGGGCAGCGACATGCAAACCTCTATCAGTACAAGTAACAATATTTCTTGATGTGAATGGGATCGGCCATGACACCTCGTCTACTTTGTAATTTTTAAACCACCTTTGCCCTGTAGCTGGTAGTCTTGTAGCTGAGATTAGGAGTTCCTCATTTAGCTCGAGCTATATGCCTCCAACCTTAGCCCTGTAGCTATCGAAGGTGAGGGTGAACTGTTGGGCAACCGCAAGGTTAAAACCCTCAAATCTCTGGATAAAAACTAACCAGCCACTATTTTCCAAATCTTCATGGGAATTGTCGAATAGCAAGAGTGTTTGGCTGCTATTAGGTCCTATGCGCACCACAGGTGCCATAGACGAAAGCACACAGTGAGTTGGGTAAACAGGCGAGGGTTTGGAAAGGGTATACTTAGGATCAAATAGCTCAAAAACTTCCCCAAAACCAATAGATGTAACCCGGGATAGGAGGCAGGCATTAATGCCAAAGTGTGTAGGGTGGTGGAACGAAATCAACCCATGCAAAATAGTCATATCCAACTGTACAATCGACGACGCATATGGTGATTCAAATCACTATTACTATGTGTTAAAATCAAATGCCACTCAAACAATTAATGAAAACTATGGTCAGTTGACCCAAATCTTTGCACAAGCAATGGTATTTGCATGGTTTTAAAATCAAAACAATGATTCGAATATAGCACCAAGGATTCAATGATAAAATGTATGATTTGTATGAAACTATTGAATTAAGGGTCTAATCACCAGGTTAATGCGTTATTATGAAACCATTGAATTGGACCAAAAACAATAGAACATCAAACCACCATTAAATCAAGGACTCAATCGCAATCATTAGAATACCATCACAGTCTCATAAAAATGAAATCATATTAACAACAATAAATGCCAAATGAGTGAAGGTTTTGGTGTCTTGCCAACGGTGTGACCATAATTGAATTGGAAATGCAATGAACACATAGACAACAGTAACCATAATAATCCAGTGACTATTTTAATGCCATTGACATGACTTCGAAATCAAAGTTTTCACACTTGCAGTCCTGAAAACGAGAACAAAAGGTAGGTGTGCAAATGCACAAACTGACAGTGTTGTTTTATTCAAAAACTTGCGATGAGAATCAAGGGTTCTAAAACACTTGTGTAGGTAGCTTATAGAGATAGGATAAAAAGTGAAACGGCTGCCAACAATTTTCAAATATTCTTCCTACGTCCTTTTGGTATGTTCCAATATTCCTTCCTTTTGCCAATATTCAACTTGCCTTTCGGCTTGCTGAATTCGTTTTTCTAAGTGATCAGTTCAGGCTTTGATCAATATTACTAGTTGTAGTGTTGATAGCTGAGCGAGATCCCTGGATGTAATTTTGACCTCCATCAGGAGTCTGATTTGAAGCGGAAGCCCACTGGACATGGATTTCTCTAATGGTGTCTCAACTTCTTGTTCTCCTTGGAGTGATACTCACAAATTTTAGTCTAATTTATTATTCGGGATAACAAAAGCAAAGGGATAAATTACATCTGTGTTAGGTAGAGTTGTAGCAGCTCCAAGAATTGTTGCAGATATTGGAGTACGGGTTCCAGATGTTCTTTCAACGAGTATTTACTTTTTTCTAACTCAGGTCTGCTGGGGTGCTTGAGACTCTACCTCGTTTTGCATCATTATCTGTGTTATGGGTGTAAATTTAGGGGTTTAGCTCTGATACTTCAAGAGTTATGTGAGGCTCTCTCTTCTTGGAGACTATGTGTTCAAGAGGGGGACAAGTGGGAGTTGGGTGAGTACACGTACTATGGATGGTTAGATCTCCTAATAGAGAAACTATTCTGGAATATGGAGTTGCATGGGTTCTGGTGAATTGGGTTATAGTGGGACTATTGTATCTGTAGTTGGTGGCGATGGTTCTTGCTTAGTGATTACTATGGAAGTTATAATGGGGTGAGACTCAGTGTCATTGATAATGTGGATAAAATTTTGGGCTACCCAAGTGGTTTCTCGGGTGTGATGTAGTGCAATCTATATAGGCTGAGCGTTCATGATTTTAGCTAGGCTAACTGTCAGGAACACGCTAGTTCTGTGATTCTTGGTTGGAACCTCATGTATAAAGGTGGAATATAAAATGCCATTAATATTCTTACCTAAAAATATGGCCTCATCGAGAAGCTTGGGACATCCTGGAAAAGGCCTCTTTGTCCTTCGCAACTAGTGTTCTTCCTCTTTCTCTTCCTTTAAGGCCGTTGGAAAATTTTGTGACTGTTCTACCTTGTTGGATCTCGGTCATGATTCTTCTATTGGAATCTTATTATTCAACAATTTTGTTGGAAATAAGTAATGCATGCCCGGCTAGTTTAGGGTGTGTTTAACTACTGACCAAGACATGATCTCCTTGTCCAATATTTCCTCGTCCAAATAGAATGGTAGGGGCCTTGTGTGAAAGTATGAAGGATTTTCATGCCTTGGCCAGAAGAAGGTATGATGTCTATTTAGAGAAAAGGATATGTTCCTTGTATGCAGGTTTAGCAGCTCCTGTGGTATACACATCCTTTGGTTGGAATCAATCAACTGATTGTACCACTTTGGGAATGCAACGTTGTTGAAATCCATATTTTCTGAGTCTGGCCTTGCATGCCATGGTTAAAACATATTTGTGAGGTTCCCTTTGTCTACATGTGCTAAGTGTCTTCCCCTAGGTGGCCTTCAATTTATCATTGTGAAGGCCAGAAGAATATATCCATATGTGAAGGTTCCTTCCTTCTCTTGAAATTCCTCACAAGCAACAAGGAGTTCCTCCAACAGGTAATTGCACCATTTTCATAGAAGTCAGCCACTGACGGGGCATCGAGTGTGCATTAACCCTTATAGTAGGAGTGCACGACTTTGATAGAAATGACATATCAAGTTGTTCTCACCGTTTCAGGGACGATTGGTTCAATCTTTGTTGTGTGACCCCCACTCTGCGTATGGAAATGCTCATATAGGCTAATTTATCCCTTTCATTTTCCATGATTACGTTGTCCTTAAAATCCTTTGGAGATGTCCTTTCCCTTGAAAGATAATCCTGTAAGCTGATGGATATACTCAGCATGAATGGGGTATCTCCTGTCTAGCCATAAACTCCTATCATGCACCATGTTGATCAGTAACTTGGTGCATCGCACAACTTCTCTGGTGGTTCTGAACACTAGGAGGTCCGGAGGTTCATGATCATTGAGTGGAATATATTCATCAAGTCATCCTTCTAGATTAACTTCACCTCCCCTGGCAACCCAAAGTCCATCTCGAAAAACACGTCAATGTTCATTTGTGGGAACAATGTCATGTCCATGAGATCCAAGTCAAGGAGTTTTTTCTTCTCGTATTTTCCTTTAACATCGCCCAATAACTCAATCCTAGGATCATAGTTCTCTTTTGGGGCTCCTTATTTTGATATTGAACCTCATCCTCCCAATATTCTCGACATTTTCACGTTGGAGCGATAGTAGTGACACTGTCTTGGGAACTAGGTAGCGATCGACTTCTCATAATGAACTAGGATGCATAGACTCAATAGGAGAAGGAAAGTAGGTTAATAGAATGTCATTCTCAACAAGATTGTAGAGTATTATAGCTAAGGTAAGGGGATATACCATTAATGGGTCATCAATGAGTAAGTAATTAGGTGAGCAATGTAATTTATGGTGCGGATGTGTGACGAGATTGGTAATAGGATAAAGTCTTATGGTTCAACACATGGTCGACGTGAGGGTATTACCATTTTAATGGTTAAGAATGGTGGTAATATTATCAACAGGATCTACGTGGACCATAAATTTTAAGACTTGATGGGACATGCTGACATTTTTCAGCAGTTACCCTAAAAGCTACAACTGGAAGTGACGTAACTATGACTTAGTTGTTAATAAAGTTCAGATTCGATCCTCCCCTAACCACAAGGATTTTTCGGCGGCTGTGCATGTATAGCTGAGTGGATTGGAGATGCATCGGATAACATGTTGTTGTGTGGGAATATTGAAAAATACCTAACAATGAAAATGAGAAGGATATGTCGTGCTGCTCCTAAGCATGTCTAACATTATTACATAAAACAATATTCAACATTGCTACAAAATTCAACAAAAAATCAAAGTCTACCTAATGTACACACTCCCTAGGATTGGAGCAACCATTTCTCTTGTTACATGTGGGAAATGTAGGGTTTCAGGCATGTGCCATTCACCCACCCTGGTCGAAAGACACCATCCAATTGTGCTAGCTTGACTGCACCAGACTTTCTTGGATGTTTATGATAACAAATGTCATAGAGGAGTACCTTATCACCTTGCACGAACCTCTTAGTCTTAATGTGTCAATTGTGCTAAGATGTTTTCCTAGCTTTTTCCATTGATTCATGAAAATCAGCTAGGAACCTTTCTTCTTCAAGTTCCTGTAGGTCTGCAATCCTTTTCACAACTGCTACATCATCCATCATGTGTGTAGCCTAAGATATATAGAGACTAGGGGTAATAAACTCTATAGGTACCAAAACTTCCTTCCCGTATACTAACTGAAATGGGGTGTACTTGTGCATATTCTTTGTGGTAGTCCTATAATCCCACAGGATTGTTGGAACTATATCATCCCAATCTTCCATGTTTACACAACATACCCTTGTTAGTACGCTTTCCAGAATCTTGTTCAATTCCTCCACTACCATTAGCTTGTGGATGATAAGGACTACTCTTATGGTGCTAGATACGAAATTGCGTCATCAATGTTGTGATTTTGTTTCTAATTAAGTGGCTCTCTTGATCACTAGTTAGGGTCCCAGGATATCCAAACCGGGCAATAATGTTCTCAAATATAAATCTAGCATCTATATCTATTGAGAAATCTTGGACTTCTTCTACTTCATCCCACCACGTAAGATAGTTTGTTGTGATAATGATATATCTATCCTTTGAATGCCTTGCAAGCGGGTTAATTGGTCCAATAAATTCAACATCCCACTTCTCAAAGGCTTGTAGTTATCTAACCGGATGAAGAGGTAATTAAAATATGCGTGATGGATTCCCTACTCATTGACAAATGTTGCAATACCTAACATAAACTTCAGCATCTTTGAATAATGTTGGCCACCATAATTGGGATTGGAGAACCTTATGTGTTGTATCTTTACCTCCAATGTTCCCTCCCAAAACTCAACTGCAAAATTCCCACAGGATATTTCCTTTCATGGTTTAGGACACACCTTGTTAGGATGCTATCAAGTCCCATATTATAGAGTTGGCATGCAATCTGTTGGTAATTTTTTCTGCGAACCACCAGGTGCCTCTTCTAGGTTGTAGAATAATTCTATGGGAAGTTCCATATACTGAGGAAAGAAACAATCTCTTCAATATATTCCTAGATGGATTCAATCCAAAAAAGGTATGCATTAGGGAGATGGTCATCCATTTCTCCTCCACTTTCCTCTAATTCCAGTCTTGATAGGTGATCCGGTCCTACATTACATCTTCTAGTTTCGACAATTACCTCGAAGGAAAACTCCTAAAAGAGTAAGAGCCACATGAAAATCCTTCCTTCAAGGACAAGATTATTTATAAGGTATTTCAACGTAGAATGGTCAGTGAAAAACTTAAAATGAGAACCTAGTAAGTAGTTTCAAAAGTTTTGCAATGTATAAATCATGGTCAAACCTTCCCTTACAGTTGTTTTGTAGTTGCATTCAACTTGAGACAATTTTTTGCTGGAAAAGTATATAGGGTGGTCCATATTCCCTTCCCCTAGTTGTGCTAAGATATCTCCTAGCACAATAACCAATGGATCCATGTGTACATGAAATTCAATTTCCCAGTTGGGTTATATAAGAATTGGTTTAGGACTGAGTTTTTCCTTGAGTATATCAAATGCCTTGTCACACTCAGCCATCCACTGAAATGCTTCAGACTTCTTCAATAATTTATCCAATGGTGTTGTGATACTGGAATATATTCTAATGAACCTCTGGTAGTATCCTATGTGCCCAAGCATCAATCACAAATATTTATCACTTGTGTGTGGCGACTTGTTTAAGATGACTGCAACTTTAGCTGGGTCAACCAAGAATCAATCTTGGTAAAAAATGTGGCCTAGCAAGTTGTCGTGCGATATGTAGAAAATACACTTCCTTAGGTTTAGGGATATCTATAACTCACAACATCTGTCAAACATAAATTGGAGTATCCCTACATGCTCCTTCAACAAACTATATACATTCCAGTCATCCATGTAGACTTCTAGGAACCTATGTAAGAAGTCACCAAATGCTACAATAACAATCCTAGAGAATACCACATGAGAAGTTTTTAGGCTAAAGGGAATCATGCTGTATCAAAATGATCCCCACTCAGTTATAAAATTGGTATTATTCTTGTCTTCCTCTGAAATTATGACTTGGTGATACCCCGAGAATCCATCTGTAAACAAATATGCTTCTTTCCCTGCAACTTGATCTAACACCTCATCACTAAAGGGTATCGGAAATGGATCGTGTACACATCCAACATTCAAACTCCTATAGTCAACATAGACTTGAATGTCCTTGGTACCCTTGTTTATCTGTATTACTATCGGAATAACCCATTCTTCTTCTTTGATCAGAAAGATTAGGCTCACCACACACATTTTTTCTATTTCTCTTTTCACCTTTTCTTTTACCTTGGGATTGAGAGGATATGGTTTGTTCTTCATGGTTTTAGAGTCATGTTTTAGCTAGATATTCATCTACCCCATGGTTCATTTTATACCTTTAAATTCTAATAATACTTTTGGGAACAAGTCATCATATTCCCACAATAGACTCTTGATTTCATTCATGGCTTGCTCATCCCAGTAATCCCCTACAAAATTTATCTTAGGATGTTATTCACTCCCTATATTTACTTTCCACAACTTCAGAGGATGGGTATAGGTGCCACTAGTATGATTGGGTGTAGTATCATGGATTTCCCTAATGCCTACAGTTTCTTTGATATTGAGGTTTCTTATTTCTTCTACTTTGTTGGATTCTTCTAGGCCTTTATCATTTTTACAACAAGATAATGGTATTCCAAAAGGGTTTTGGTCTCAATTGGACTGAAGAAAATAGGAATGATCATAACATACTATTGGGCTTGATTTGGACTTACAAACATTAGTAGATAGTATCTCTTGAATTCTTTGAAGGACTAAGTGAACCTCATAAGACTTACCAGTGAAGGAGAAATCCCTGCGAAATTTGTCTTTTAAGGTTTGCCAAAAACTCATTTGTCTTTTTGTCTCTTCATGAATGTACTAGGTTTTTTGAATCAAACCTAATCAATGGAAAAATAAGTAAACCCATTGTCGAGATGGTACTTTCACAACTTGCCATTGCTTGATGCAATGCTCATCATACATTATGGGGTCAAACTGACTGTTGAACAATTGTGCATCATGAAAATATGTGTTCTTCTCTATTGTAACTTGATCACTTCTGATAAATCTATATCAAATATCTCTCTTTTCATCCTCCCAATCCATAAGTGAATCTATGTGAGTGGCCCACCACTTGGTTGCAGTATCCTTCAAATCTATATCTAGAAATAAGATCCTTTTCTCTTGTGCAACTTTTTTGTCTATATCAGTGAGAAATTTATTCAACTCTAAAGTACCATCGTATGTTGGGTGATTCCTCATCTTGGTCCCAATCCATCTTGTTTCTCTGATATTTTGGCAACATCTTGAAAATATTTTGTATGAACCCTGTTGCCAACTATCAAAATCTAGTTTTGAGTCCTCCTTAGCTGACTGTATAGTCTGCCAACTTACAAATCCATCTACGGTGGGATTGATGTAATATGGCATCATCCCTGCTATTATGGTGAATAATTGGTCGAGAAATTATTATTCCATGTTATTATCCACTGGCTCAATATAGCTAGGCCCCATGTATGGATCTAAGGGCTGGAATACTTTTACTCGATCTTCTTCAAACATCATAATGTCCCTCTTTAATTCAATGACAACATAGTTTTTGTAGGCCCAGTCGATCCCTAACAAGGAAGGGTAGTAGGGGTGTTTTTCACCCATGATTTCAATCACTTCAAAATAGACATACGTTTTAACTCCTACAACATCTACTTCCACATCTTCAAACCTTCCCACAGGAAACATGTAGTATTGATTTTCCATTCTCATCTGGATGGGGGAATAGACTAAATGAGGTTTCCCTAGAGCCTCCTAGATCCTTTTGGGTAAGATATTAACATCTAATCCTAAATATATCATGAAATATTTAATTTTGAGGTCACCTAATTGGGATTCCAACCTAAATTTTTTCCCCGCTTCCACCTTCCTTCCTTGTATCCTCTAGGTATTCTTATCAGGAAGGTTGGTGGTTACAATGGTTTATGGGGTTACATCATCCCCTGGGATTAGGTACAAGTTATTCTGCAACTTCTCAAAGATTTAGTAATCTCCTAGGATATGAGAGAATAATTGAAACTAGAGGTTAGTTATATCTTGAGACTGCTCACTGGGTCTTCTCGAGTTTATAGGCTTTTCGAGTGTGGGAGGCAAGTGTTATCACCAAAAAATCATCCACATCATTGCACACAATGGTTGAAGAAATAAATAAACTCCAACAACAATTATTACACCTACAACACCAAAATCCATCAAAAAGGGATAAAAGTATACACTCGGTCCAAAAATTAAAGTGCGCAAATTCACCAAAAGAAGTGTGCACACTATGTGCAGAATGTGTGGGCTAACACAACCCTAAGCTCACATTGTGCACAAGATGCATGACTCTCTATGAGAAAAGCTGCACATTTATCATGAAAAGTGCATTTATGAATCTTGTTGGCCCCTCAACCACTTCCAGTCTGACCCCCAACATGATTTGACCCTCAGATCTGAGCGAAATCTAGCTTGGAGGCTGGTGAAGAGCTAGGAAGTGCCCTAAAAGGCCACTTGTTCACACTATGAACCAATTGCATCTTTCCATGAATGGACACTATAAATATGTGTCATGGGTGTGCTATAAAAATAAGAGCTTCAAGGCATTGTTATGCTGCAAGAATTATTCTTGAAGAATCCTCTTTTCTCTTTGAATCATTCAAGCACTATAGAAAGGGCCATTCCACTCACCTCTTGAGAGGATTGGCATTGTATTTATTCACCATTGTCACTTTCCATTGTATGAAGAGAAGATATATCTATTAGGGAACTCAAGAGCCTTCCCAAGGAGGAAGAAGTGATTCATAAGCCCCTGTGTTTCTCTAAGGTGCTATCCTATCAATACATTGATCCATTGGTAGCTATATGATTGCCATTTTGTTTTTCATGGTTCTAGTTCTTGAAAGATTCTCTAACATTTATTTCCTTTTTTTTTAGTTTTTTTTCCTTGTTTCATGTGTATTTGGTTATCTAATCAATTCACAAACCTCTGTCTCATTTAGCTGACTTAACTAGGCAAGTAAGTGTTGTGTTTTTGCTCACCCATGTGACAGAACCAACAAAACAGATTGGCGACCATACTGGGGATCGATATCAAATTCCTCCCTATTTAAGTCTTGCGATAAATTCTTTCTAATTATTTGGATATGCAGGTACCAAAACCAGCCTAATCCAATCTTCCAAAGTCAGAATTTAGGGTCAAGGCAAGAGAATTTCACTTGGAAATTTCTTTCCTGGCGTGTGAAAGGAAGAGCATGGTTTTTGAGGCACATAGACGCACATTCTGTGCACTGTGCACATGACATCCTTCATAAATCTATGCATTCTACACATTATTCACCCTCCATGCACCTATCCAAACTATAGCCCTCGTACAAGTCCAATTTTTGGCAAATTGTAAGGGTTTATGAGTGGTTTGATAGCCCCTTGCCTTCATATTTTAATTTTCTGCACTTTGTAAATAAACCACACTTCACATAGAGTCCTTTCTCACAAGGAAGGTTAGTTATCATAAGAACATATTGGTAAAAAGAATCATTATTCTTCTCTTTTCTTTGTTGCAACATGGATGGCTCATTTGGCATTTAAAATTTTGAGTTGACATTCTTTCTTGTTCAAACACAATCAATTAATTTGGAACTAGAAATCAATTTTAACCCTCAAGTATTCTCTTCCCCTGCACCCAAGTGTGATCTCGGGAATAAAAAGAATTGGTTGAAAGGAAATTTCATCTCCCTTAAAAAATCATTAGGAGAGGACAAAGCCCCCTAGGGTACCTCTTAGTTTTGGAAATTATCTTAAAGCTTTGTAAGGGCTCATGCATGCCCACATGTTTACAATCTTAGGATAGTTTCTAAAATATTTCTTAGTTTAGAAAACACTCTAGGAAAGTTTAAAAGATCAAGTAATGGGCCCATACATGCCCACATGTCTACAATCCTAGGATAGTTTCAAAAGATTTTATAGTTTAGAAAACATTCTAGGGAGTTTAAAGGATCAAGTAAGGACCCATATGTCCACATTGCTAGTTCTATAGGCCTTTAAATATTTCACAAGGTTGTACCAAAGAAACCTAGTAAGCTAGGTAAGAACATTTGTAAGGACCACAAGAAGTCCACATACTCCAATCTTACACTTAACTTATAAAAAATCTTTTACACACTTTTCACTTTCTTGCACACAAAGCCACTCATCACACACATAATTTTTATTAGAATAGTGGAGTTCAAAGTAATCTTTCTTTTTTAGTACCCACCAAATACTTCAAAAGAATTCTGAAAGATTCGACTACTTCTTTGGAAATTATCCACACCAATTTAATTCAAACGGGGTTGGTCCATGACCTGAATCTCTCATCCCACTCCATCAAAACATTTTCTAAGAATGCACTAAATTTTACTCCAAAGGAGGTGCCAAAATAAAGTTTTTAGTCTAGGTAGGATCTTGGGGGTAGGCATCCAAATAACCCCCCATTATCAGGTTCTCACATTTTGAAACAATAGAAGTTGAGAATGGGGATATTTAAAATCCTCTAAATAAAGTGTTCCTATACCATAAGGCAGGGAGATACTCGTGAAGGGTCGAAGGATGATGTTCGGTTGTTCTTCACATCCCTCCTTAATTCACCCAACTCTTGTGAGGGTATCCAACTCATGACCCATTTCTTAGGCCAAAAATCTAAATTATGCACTTTGATCGAGGTACTTAGTGGCCAAACATAGGATATCTACCAAGGTGGCAGTTGTGGGCTGCAATCACACCTTGATTAGATTTTGTGTGGTTATTGGGAAATATCGCCAACTCTTTCGGGATATTCACCCTCTACCCCTCATTATAACTGATTATTTCAACATTCACTAGTTCCTCTTTCAGTGGATTTAGAACCCACTATCGAGTGTCGTTGGAAGACCTAGTGTTAAATTGAGAGGAAGGATGATAAGTCTTTTAGGACACAAGCATTTATTTATTTATTTTCTGCACGTGATCAAAATACACCTATCCACGTGCTTGTTTACTTTATAGTTGATTTATGTATGATGTTCATTTGATTACATGCAATTGTGAGTTATACTATCTTGTGAAGGTCACAAATATAAAAATCTCTTGTTCATTTATTTCTCTCTTGTCACCATTTGCACACATTAAATTTTCTAGTCAGAACCATAGAGGATCCACAAAATCCACATCATTCTAGATGCTTGCAAAATCTCCCTCCTATTCTAGGAGGAATCCCTAGTCTCGCCAACTCATCGGTTCAACCTTCTCAGACCCTAGTGAGTGATACTGTCTTGGAATCAACTTTACTTGGTTCCACTTTGCTTGTGTCAAATACCCAAGGCAATCCATCTACTGGTTCTCCTTCATAAGGAAGTGGGGGTCAAACTTCTTCTCAAGGGAGAAGTACAAACCCACCAAATCCCTCTTAAAGGACAGTTCCATTACCTACACACAAAATGGATGGAATTGATCCTCTGCCAAATCACCCTATGCCATACTTAGCATCCCTCAACATTCTTGATTTAACCAAACTCATGAATGGTCCCATTTTACATGATTCCACTTGGCCCAATATGCCTACCAAACTATCTTCATAGATTCCAAAGTTTGAAGGAAAACTAGGGGAAGACCCCGTCAACCATGTTATGACCTTCCACTTATGGTGCTCTTCAAACAACAACATGGATGATTCCATCTACTTGAGGTTATTTCAAATAACTCTCACTGGTTCATCAACCAAGTGATATGTGGACGAAAAATCAAGGTCCCATGTGACCTTTGAATCACTGGCCAAGGCCTTTTTTTCCTTTTTCCAATTACCAGTTCATCATGACACTGGCTTAGAACTTCTCTCGAAGTTCAAACAAACCACTGCTATCCATATTGTTGACCACATCCATGAATTGCGTCAGCGACATAGTTTTTGTAAAGCATAAACCACCAAAGAAGAACTTCTTGATTGGTTTCTTAAATCGATCGACCTCATGATTGCCAAGGATGTAGCATCCACTTTTCCTCAATAAGAAGACAAAGCCATCAACAAGGCCTAACAATTTTACCTCATATATTCCCAATTATTTTACTTGTACACAGTATTTCCTGATGCACCTCAACCCCTAACATTTGGCCAGGACAAACCTAGGGTTTCTCATGCAGCAAATGGGTTGATTGGATCTATGACACATCTCAACCCTTACGACCACTCTTCACCTAATTATGGTACAAATTAGTATCCTCAACCATATGTAGGGACATCTTATTATGCTACCTCCACTCACCAACAATCATATCCTCTTGTTCCCCCTCAGTCGTTGGGAGAACCCCCACCGGTACCATAGATGCATCTGGTATCTCAATCAAGTATGAGTCCAACCCCAACCCTAATCTATAACCTCAACAGTGGTGGAAATACTTCAACTTCCTATACGTCATATGGATTGACTCCAAAAAACAACCCATATTTCCCATTTCTTGGTCCTCCCCAACCATTTTCTCCTCCACCAGGACAACCACATGCCGACATTAATTTTGTTCGGCCCTCTCCCATTAAATAGGTTCATAATTTTGGACATTTGAATATGGAAAATACATCTCACCAACCGAAAAAGTCTAATAATAAAGGAAAAAAATAAAACAATAACAACCCAGGACCAGAAGGAAATAACCCTCAACAAAATCATCCTACTGGAGACAACCAGAATCAAGGCAACTAGAACCCCAGAGGGGGAAATGATAACAATAAACCATGACAAGGGAAGAACAACAATCTCATAACTAACTTCCCTTGTTCTCTATGTGTTGATTATGGAAATTATACTCACCACTTCCCCCAAATTGTAAATTACAAACAGATGAAAGAATCCATGAACCCACAATGTCCTCCAGCGCCACTTGCCCCTCAGTCGGCCCCACAACATTATTTGTAACCACCACCTTTGGTTGTTTTGCAAAAATCCATTCCACACCAAGGTGTGATGAATACTCAAAAAGAGATAAACTATGCCCCACCACAAATGGGTGAATATCAAAATCTAGGTCCCAATCAAGCCAAAAATCCAAACGATCACAATATCCTCCTTACTAGTGAAGAAGCAATTTTGCTGCAAACATGTGGCCATCAATACAAAATTCCTTTTGAATCTACCCCAACCACCTCCAAACCCACTACAGTTACAATGGGACAATCATTGATGATCCCACACCCCAATACAGAACCAAATCCCCATATAGCCCACATGCCTTTATGATGGAATGTACATAACCCTCATGATAGGGCATACCATAACTATAGTCTGATAGAAAACTTAGCACAATATCCTACAACCATGTATGTATTGGAGGTCCTCTAAACTTGTCCATCTCAATGCAAATCCTTTCTTTTCGACTTGGGGGAAGTCGACCCAACTGATACTCGACTAATCACCTTTCATTTGGATAGTGTAGAACCACACCTCCCCGCTCTGGTAGGCTTTCAAATACCAGTTAAGATCTTGAACATCATAGTTCATTGGTGCATCATCGATGAAGGTGCATCCACATGAATCATGTCTAAATTAGTATCGCAGAAACTCGAATCACCTAAAATAGTACCATCTTCCATCACCCTGAGAGATTATGACGGTTGACCATCATCCCCTGAAGGGATCTTTCAAAATGTCCTTTTAGATCTTGGGGGAAAAACTATCCTCATTGAAATTGAATTTATTGACACCCTACTTGATTAAAATATCATGTTTGGACATAGCTACATGTATGCTATGAAGGCAGTAACCTCTTATGGGTTTCATTCAATGATGTTCCCCCATAACAGGAAAATCGTAACCATCGACCAACTTACATATTATGAGCCTAATTATTCTTCAAACATTGATAACATCCTCCCTCTTGTCCACACTAGCTCAGATGCTTTTCCAATCATCAACATTGGCCCTAAAATATTTAAAGACCCATCCTTGTTAGGAAATTATCATGCAGCACCACCTCTCCTGAATCCTTCTATTTCAGCACAAGTGTTGTTAGGACCATATATTGTACCCTTTTTGCCCATATTTTTGCCATGGTTATACCCTCCATCATCTACATTTAGACTTATATTATCATTCCACTTGATCACTCCAAGGTACATAACGTCCTTTCTCATTACTACACGTTTAATTTGTTTTGCATGATATTTTACATTACTTTTGGTCTTAACCATTGATTAGAAGTACATAAGTGTCTATATATGCAGAATAGTATTCAAGACCGATGCTGAAACACAGAACTGTCCAAGTCGATGCTGAAACACGGGAGCTGCTACACAGTCCGAGGATGCACATGCCGAAACACGGAGCTACTACACAGTCCGAGGATGCATATGCCGAAACACGAGGCAGCTACATGGTTTGAAAAGGCAGATGCTGAAACACGGAGCTGTCACTCCGTTCAGATATGCAGATGCTGAGACACAGTAGAGACCGCCACGATGCTGAAACACGAGCCCTGACAGTTAGCAGTCAAGGCCGACATAGTCAAAAGGCGCAATTCACGTGGCCAAACAGCCCGTGAATTGCGATGCTGAAACA
>JASDQU011103645.1:2357-15305 GCA_032191745.1 Picea mariana
AGGTTATTCAAAGAAAAAAAAAAGGAATAAACCCATTGAAACGTTTGAAGGAAAGATCCAGTCGATTCAAGCGCCCCCATTAAAACAGCAACAGAGGCAATGGCCCAGAAAGCATGTTGAAGATAGATGCTTCTCGAATCACTTGGCATTTGCAAGATTTGAAGGCAGAGGACCGTTCAACAACTTTGATCTCAGGGAAAGAACTCTGAGCTCCATGAGACGACCCAATTGGCATTCCAGTTCAGCCTTCGCCCATGGGGATCCTTGCTGATAAACTCAAGAAGGATACGTCTATTGCCCGTTGGCTCTCCCTTATCCATGGCCATGACTAGCAGCAGCATCAAGAAACCATTAAAAAGCTTCCTTGGGTTACCATTCGATTTTTCAAGAGACGCACGAACGATGCCCTTCACAATGCGATTGGTGTGGCCAGCGTCGAATGGTTATAATGCACAACCAACGCAACCTAACATTGCCAAGCCAGTGATCAGTGTTATCCCTGGGTTTAATGCAAACCCAAGAAGAGTAGAATATTCCGAGTTAGGAAGAGGATGGTCTAAATCCAGGGTTTTGCGGGGGTCTTTCATCTGCATTGACAAGTCTGGAAGATTTTGGCAGTTGTGTTTCTCTAATTACTCTGGACGGTGGCAGGACTTTCAGTTTAAAATTAGACTGTCTGTTAAGACAGAAAGAACACAGCGTTGCATGATGTGGCATGCGTAGAGGAGGCATGCAAAGATCCAATTCAGAAAATTAGGGAGAATGCTAGCATGCGAAAAGTAGAAGAAAGATTGAAAAAGGAAACTGTAGTTGGAGTTGAGTAAAGCAAGAAAAATCTCTGCATGTGCAAAAACAATATAATGTGTTGAGACAGAGATTGGAGGAGTTGTTGAAATGAGAGAGAGAGAGAGAGCTCTGAGGCGAGAAAAGGAAGAGGAGAATCTGCGTGACAGAAGAAGAAGCTGAGAATGGGCTGCAGAGGACAGTGAAGCAGAGCAGCAGATCAGAGACATTGAAGAATGCAGTGTAGATCAGCAGAAAGGGTAAGCAAGCTATATCAGAATGAACAAGTTGATTTGAGCAATATTTATTTTGGCAAATAAGGGTGGTAGGGTGGTGTTAGGGAGACTTATGTCTCTCTCTGCAAGAGGGTGCTTGTAGAATCTGAAGGTTGGTGCCTTCGCTCAGTTGGTGCTGAAGTAAAAAAAAGGAAGTCGGTGCTTCCACCCAGTGGGTGCTGGGATACTGTGGGAGTTGGTGCTCTCAGCTAGTTGGTGCTGGTAATCAGAGGTTGTAGCCTCTGTGAGTTGGTGCTCATAAAATATGAGATGTAAAGAAGTTGGAGCTTGCTTAACATCCTAAGAAGACGAGGTTTTTTCCCTGGTTGGGTTTCCTCTTGAAAAATCTATGTCTCATACATGTGATTGAATGCTATGTGTGATTTTTATCCTTTATGTTATATGCTCTATGTTCATAACTCTGAATTTCACAGTAAAGACTCACTGCCACTAACATTATTGATTCAAAGTAAAAATAAGGGAAATTGTTAATAATCTACACTAACTGATTCNCCCCCCCCCCTCTCAGTCAGTTCACACCTGTAACAACAACATCACAACACGAAGGCTAGAGCATCATCAACATCAACACTAGGCTAGAAATATTCAGCACAAAGTTGGGATCTCAACAACATTAGCACGAAGCTGGAAATCTTCAGCACGAGGCTGACATTTCAACAACATCAGCATGAAGCTCAAAATCTTCAGCACGAATCTTATACACGTGCTCAGTTGTAACTCAATCTGCACAATCATGTGCTAGCTCTATGTGATTTCTTTAAAGCACTATCTATCTCACTGCCTGTCTATCTCACTGCCTGAGAGTATTTCCTCTCCTCTTTCCGCAACTGTTCCTTCAGGAACTAGGACTCTACACCTATAGTTGCTCTGAAGTTAAGAATGGTTTCTCCATTCTCACTGTGACTGTTGAAATCTGAGAGTAACTCCTCTACTCCATCTTGGCAACAACTTCATCTAAAACTGAGAGTGGCTCAATAACTGATACTTGAGGTAGCTATTCTTCTTTCATGGAGGTAACTTTATCTTTTATTGTAGTCATGTCTCCATGACCCAACTAATGTACTGCACCAACTGCCACTCAATTTTAAATATGGGGATTTCTCCCCCTACATCTCATACTATATGAATCATGGTTGTTCTGGTTGTCTTCATGAATACTGGAACTATTTCTTCAATTACTGGAGTAAGTGTCTCATCATAGTCTTCTCCCTCTTGTTGAGAGAATCCTCTGGACACACATCAAGCTTTGTACATATGCAACATGCTTGATATGTTAGATCAATCTTGGAAGTCAATACTGACTTCTCTTCTAGTCTGACGAAAAAATCCATGACTGGCTTCCTTCTCTATCATTGAAAAAAGGGAATCTTCCTAGGAGATTTCATATCTCCTAGAAGTTTTTGAAGCTATGATCTAGTCTTCTCATGGCATCTATCTCCCAGTCCTAGAAGTTTTATCTTCCTCTGATCCTTTTTGAAACTCAAGTTTACTCTTGATTTCTTTCGAGTCTACAAGGACTTCATCATCTCTTACAGGGTATACTTGGTGTTGAATACCAAGTCTAAATATGAAAAGTTGAGTTAGACTTCAAGTGATTTATGCTTCGCGTCAAGGTGGCTTCATTATCCTTTGAAAAAGTCTACTATGAGTTCTTGTTCTAATGTTCGGTCATCTTTGGATCCTTCTGCTCCTTACAATCAATCTCCATATGAGATACTCGGGATCTCAAAAATAGATTCTTCTTCATCTTCTTTGGCACATGAATGTATATGGTCATGTACATAGTATTTTTCATGTCTCATCTAATCGGTTTCCTTCTGCAACCTTCACTATAGCTTCCTCAGGGTTATCACTTGTGACCTAAAACAAGGTCAATAAAACAACAAGCAAGAATAATACTCCTTTGATAATAGTAATAAAACAATAGCATGAATAATCATCACAGTAGCTCCTTTAGAGCTATCACTTGTGACCTGCTTGAAACAAAAATCAAAAGTAAGAAATACAACACGAAATGAGATCAACACTCTTTTAGTGTTGTGATCAAACATTCCTCC
Organism: Picea mariana; assembly: GCA_032191745.1. NCBI lineage: Eukaryota > Viridiplantae > Streptophyta > Pinopsida > Pinales > Pinaceae > Picea > Picea mariana. Next base: position 5,494 of record JASDQU011103645.1, read on the forward strand.
ATGGTAACCTGGAACCAACACAAGAAGTTTCTCCTAGAGGATATGTTAGTTGTATCTGGTAAATGATTACATTAAGCATTTGTCTCAATATGCTCACATGCTACCAAGTATAATACTTTTCAAATACTGCTACCTCAACTATAGTGTTTACTTGTAATGGGGTAGTTATCAACTTGTCATGTGAAACTTTGAATCTTATCAACTTAATTAATCAAACCTGGAACCTAGAGTTTTGTCCTCAAGAATGAGTGTGTTGTTTTTCTTCCAAGTCTTTTTCACTCAATATGACAAGTTCTTTCTTCAACCTGTCTTCTGTACTAAGGAAATATGTTATCTTGACAGAAAGTTGGGTTCGAGAGTAAACTCTATGATCTCAACTTTAATCAATATAATACCTTGACTTTAATTTTGACCAAAGGTTAGTATGATGGTCATAGCTTCAACATGCAACCTAGATCAAAATAATGTCATAACAAATAGATGCATATCAGAATAATCAAACCTGGGTTGCATTATTCCTCTGAATGTGTTGGATCTGAGATCCTTCTAGATCTATGGCAAGAGATCCCTTCTCCTGCAAGTACCCTTTAGAATGATAATGCAGTTTAAACATGTGTAAGTACATACCTCTGACAGTGTCTTGCTAAAGTAAGGTGCACTAAGACAATAAAACAACAGTCCTAATACTTCACAACTTTTACTGCAATTGGTTCTATAGTTGCAACTGGAACTTAGGGTTTTATGAGGAAACCCTAATTTTTCAACTTTCAATTTTTGAAATTCAGAGCCAAGGACTAGATGCGTTGGGCTAAGGCGAGTAGGTTGTAGTCAGATTTCATAAAATCCAAATTTTACCCCTTGAAACTTGATCTGCAGAAATTTGGACTAGTACTTCTAGTATTGGTTCTGGTTTTTCTGGTACTTCTGGTACTTTTGGTTTTTTGGTACTTCTGGTTTTCTGGTACCAGTCAAAACTAGGGTTTGGCTTTTCGAAGGCTTTGTCCACTGAAAAGGTGGGCTCAAGCTGTCAAAAGATTCACTAGGGCAGGGCGCACTTTTCTAGATGGTTTTTAGGAAAAACTTCCTCACCAACAAAAAGCCCTAATTTTCTTGTACGACAACAATGACGTTTTTTCTTATCCAGTGAAAGGTGCTCTCTTCATCTTAGCTCTAATACCAAGTTAAGTTTTGAGCTATTATTAGGTTTCTTTTCAATTTACTAGATAACCATAGCATAAGTAGGATCATTGAGAGAAACACAATCACAAGATACACAACATTTATCCCAAGAAACCCTCATGGGGGAGAAAACCTAGCAAAACTTCCTTAATATAGATAGCCAATACAATGCCAAGACAATAAACCAAAATACTAGAGAATATCCAACACTGTGCAATGTGCCTCTCTCTTCTTTATTCTCCCAACTGCATCTCTCCAAACTTGAGCACTTGATGAGTGAATGAGTGAGTGAGATAATGAGGCGTTGGCTTCCTTTATTTATACAAGTTGGCAGGCGTTGGAAAGGTGTCTCTTCACTGGGCAGGGCCAACTTGTCTTCTTAGTGGTTAAAACCACTTTAATTAGGCCTGGGGGCCAACTTCTCAATTTGCATAATATATTTAAGGTTTGACCAATCCACAAAAGGGGATGTGGTCAAGTACAAAGCCAGACATGATCAATCCACAAAAGGGGATTGATCAGATGAATAATAACTCAATAATAAATAGAAAACTCTTTGCAGTTCTAATATTTCAACACAATTCCTAACCAAAAAGTCCCAGAAGTAGCTTCCTCGACCAAGTAGCCTCGTAGGAAGCCATATTCTCAACCTCGACTGAGCTCAGTGCAACGGATCTTTGCTTCCTGTTGAACCAGGAAACAACTATTGAACCAATACTGGAAGCACATATTGAAGTGCTTTTGCGATCAATGGAACCCCCTGCCCAATTAGCATCGGTGAAGCCCTGAAGCCTCACACCATCAACCTATCTAAACCATAATCCATAATTTGATGTGCCCCAGATACATCGTAACACATGTTTAGCAACAACCCAATGGATACTGGTGGGATCTACCATAAACTGACTTAACTGGTTGAATGAAAAACATATGTCGGGCCATGTGTTAGTGAGATACATCAACGACCCTATGAGTTGCTTGTACAATGTGGCATTGACCCTCTCGGCTCTACTAGATTCCACCTTCTTCCAGTTGGTGACTAGAGGAGTGGCCATGGCCCTGCAATCCTGCAGATGAAATCTCCTGAGAATTTGCTCTGCATATCTGCCCTGTCCCAAGAAGGTCTCACCATCACCCTGCCAAACATCCAATCCAAGGAAATAGTGCATCAGCTCTAAATCCTTCATCTCAAAATCGTGTGCAAGGTCCTCCTTGCAATCCTAAATCAAGTTAGGTACTCCTGACAATATCAAGTCATCTACATAGAGCACAAGAATGAGAGGTTTCCCTTCAAACACTATGTAGTAGAGGTTTGGATCTTCCTCGCTCTTGGTAAATCCCAATCCAAGAAAGTAGTTTTCAATGCGGGCGTACCAAGCCCTTGGTGCTTGCTTGAGCCCATAAAGAGCTCTCTTCAGCCTGTAGACATGCGTGTCTCCATTGAAGGTATCAAACCCCTCAAGTTGGTCCATATAAATCTCCTCCTCAACCACTCTGTTAAGGAAAGCAGTATTAACGTCCATGTGGTGGACTTTCCACCCCATCTGTGTTGAGATAGCCAATATAACTCTAACAGTCGAATACCACACAAAAGGTGAAAATCTCTCATCATAATTGATCCCTTCGACTTGTAAGAACCCGTTGGCCACGAATATAGCCTTGCATTTCTCCACACTCCCATCATCCCCCTGCTTGACCTTATAAACCCAACGTGATCCAACCACATATTTTCCCTCTGGTCTGGGCACTATCTCCCACACGACATTGTGCATGATAGAGGTATACTCCTCTACCATGGCATCTCACCAAACCTACTAGGAAGTTGCCTCCTTATAGGAAGAAGGCTCTAAGTCCATCAACTCAGTCATAAGTTCCAAACAACTTATGACTGTGAAGGTCTGCTCTATCTGAATGTAGAGGTGGGAGGCTCGACTCTCTCTTGAGCCTCTCTGATCAACTGATATGCTCCCTTGGCTCATCTTCTCCCTGAAATGGGAGTCACTGGTCGTGTGCGATCCACATGATCCTCTCTCCTCCTTAATATTCTCCTCATCATGTTGCTCGACCTGTGTCATCATTGGTTGAGTAGGTGTCTAAGGGGCTGGTTGAGCCTCCTACTCCTCATCCTCTGTTGTTTTCTGCTCACACTCCAAGGACTTTCAGAGAGCCCTACCCTCCTCAAACCTGACATCATGCCTTATAATTTTCCTCCTAAGTGTCGACACATACACCATGTATGCCTTGGTTGTCTCGTTGTAGCCTACAAATATTCCATTCACTATCGTGGGCTCCAGCTTCTTCCTTCTCTTTGAAGGTACATGACAGTAGACCATACTGTCAAAGATCCCAAAATGAGAAACATCAGGATTCTTTCTTGTGAAGGCCTCCTCTGGTGCAGCCCTGCCTAGCACCTTGTGCGGACTCTTGTTCAGTAAGAACACTGCAGTGTTTCATGCCTCGGCCCAAAGAAACATGGGCAACCCATGGCCATGCAACATGGTCTTAGCAACACCCACTATGATGCGGTTATTGCGCTCAACCACCCCATTTTGTTGAGCATTATGAGGTGTCGTGAGCTCTCTCCCGATGCCCTCCTTGGCACACAATCCCCTGAAGGCAGTGGAGATGTACTCCCCTCTGTTATCAAACCTCAAGGCCTTTATCTTCTTGTTGGTATGATTCTCAACTAAGGCCTTGAACTCTACAAACCTGGACAACACTTCATCTTTGTTTTTCATAAAAGATATCCAAGTTTTACGAGAATGGTCATCAATAAAAATAACATAATACCTAAATCCACAAAGTGATGGGGAAGAGAATGGTCCACAAACGTCCGAGTGAATCAATTCCAATATGTCCCTAGCTCTGTCATCTCTGTTGGGATAGGAAGTCTTGCAATACTTTCCAAGGGTTAATCCCTTGCACACCTCGTCCCTTGCACACCTCATGATGATCCACATTGCATGGTGGCAGTTCTGTGGATATCTCCCCCAAAATCTTCAATGCCCTATGGTGTAAATGACCCATACGCCTATGCCATAGCTTTACTAGCTCACGGCCTTGTTGGTTGTCCTTCTTGTTGCTCAAAGTTGTTGCAGCCCCAAACTATAGCTTGTAGAGAGTTTTCTCCCTAACTCCAATCTACATTGTCGTCCTGGAGTTGGGGGGTTTCAAGAGGACCCTCCTCTTGTGAAAGAACACTTCATAACCCAAGTCTTCAAGCACTGAAATAAACACCAGATTTTTCTTCAGCCCTCGAACATAGAGAACATCTATGACATAGATAGGTTTTCTAGACTCCCTCTCAAACTTGACAACACCCATACCTTTGGCTCGGTATTTTCCATCATCTCCCATCTCAATATTGAACTGCATGTCCTTTGTTAGCTGGATGAAATAATTTGTGTTCCCAGTCATATGGCATGAAGCCCCACTGTCAATATACTAGGTGCTACTGGTCACAAAGCTAGCCACACATGCAATAAGTGAGAAGTCATCCTCAAAACGAGATGAGAACTCCTCTATTTCTATTGAAGCTACCAACTGTCCCTTCTTGGGCCCTCTTGTGTTGAGGACACTCAGTGGCATAGTGCCCAAACTGGTGGCATTGAAAGAACTTTACTTTTCTAAGATCTTTCTTGGGTTTTCCATGTCCCTTTGAGCTGGACTCGGCCCCTCCTGAGCCCTTTTTACCTATGGCTTTGCCCCCTTTACCAGCTAGGGAGAAATTCTCCTCATCAACATCTTGTTTTACATGAAACCCATATACGTTCTACTTCCTAATCTCTTCCTTCACGCAATCACTCCATAGTCGCTCCTAATCTTGGAGCTTTTCTCTGCCACTAACTGCATCTATGAAGTTTTCCCATGACTTGGGAAATCCCAATAGAGAAAAAATGACCATATCTCGGTCTGGAATTGTTTCCCCCACCCCTACAAGTTCGTCCTTGACTTGGGTAAATCTGGTGAGGTAGGAAAACATTGATTCAGACTTTTCCATCTTGATGTTTCTCAGCTTGTTTTTGAGCACAAGCTTCCTAGCTTCACTCGTGCCCTGGTATAGCCCTATAATGGTTTTCCACATCTCCTTTGTTGTCTTTTTTCCTGCAAGATGAGGTATGATGTGGTCCTTGACTCCCTCAAGGATAATCCTTTTAGCCTTAGTATCCTTCTTGCAATGTTGGGCAAACTGTGGAGGATATGTTGGAGTGGCTGGTGGGTTGTCCACAAATTCCCAAAATCCATGCTCCTCAAAAACAACTCTAGTTCTTTCTCTCCAAGAGAATAAATTGGATGCCCCATCAAGACCGTCTTCAAACCTCGGCCCCATGTAGGTCATTATGTTGTCCAAGGGCGCAGACTCTAGCTTGTCTTGCCAAAGACCCTAGCGCACCAATTGGGTTGAACTTCTTTGGCTGAAAACCCGTTCCTGAAGCTTAAATAATGAATGTTAGTCTTTAATCAGAGGCGGAGCTTTGATACCATGTTAAATATCATGAAAAAATTAGACCCCAATTGCGGATTTTTAATTAATCAAAGAATAGAATTGAACTATAAATTAAAAACTGAACATGCTGATTTTTCTTAACACTAAAATGCAGTGGAAAATAAACTCATAAAGACACAAGTATTCACGCAGAAAAATACTCAGATATTTTTGGTAAAATGACCCCGGAAAAACCCAACTCGGAAAAATGGTCTTCTGCTTGGTGATTTCTTCTATTTTAGTAAAGAGTATCCTCAGAAATTTTACATTTGTTGTCATAAAATGTTTTTGAGGAAAAATATCTTCCTTCAACAAACTCACAATGCTCACACCTCCTCCAACTCCTCACAACTTGGTTGTTGGGTGCACTGTACAGCCTTGTTGTACGGCCCATGTCACATGGCCTAGTTGCTAGGCGCACTGTACAGCCTTATGCTACGGCCCAGATTGGGTTGGCTTTGTTGTTGGTTGTTGAGGTGAGGTTGGCTGAGTAGAAATGGAGGACATGCGGCCTCTTCCTGATGTTGAAATCTCTTTGTTGTTGAAACTTGTTCTTATTGTTGCACTTTCTCTTTCACCAAGTCAACTTGTGCACAATGAGGCCCCGAAACCCTGTTTCTTCCTTGGCAATTTGACCTGGGCCCACCAGTAATCTCAATGGCTAAGATTAGATATGAATGGAGAGCCTGGATCAATGCCTTATGACTATAGGAAAAATTATTTTTTCCTAAGTCATCTAAGTGTAGAAAACAAAGATTAAATTGGGCCCCATCTTGGTGGGTCCCTCTTCCATATTTGGTGCACCCCCAAATCTAGCGAACCCTATCCTCTCTAACTCCAATTCTAACAATGGAGGACTTGTGAGAAAACACCTGCTTGAAGATCGAAGGACAAAGGATAAATTGAGCTTATCCATGAAGAGTGAAGGTTGTCCCTTAGCCATAGCAATCTTCAAGACATTGTCAGTGAGTACAAATGCACCAAAATCTATATGGACAGTGCATAGCTCACCCTTTGTAACAATTTCTTGAGCATAATAAAACCCCTACTAAATGTTGGTTTTTCTATTTAGGTTTCAGGGTAAAATCTCTATTGTGAGTTTTATTGTCGTGTAATCGCTTCAATTTTGCAGCTCTGTATGTATGCCTAGTTATGGTGTGATTTATGTGCATACACCACATGCTATAGTGCTTGCAATTCACCATTTTGTTAACTCTCAATGAAATTCACCAGTTAAATGCCAAGTTGATTATGCAATGGGTTAATTGTCTATTTGTTTTAGTTGCAGTGGGTATCCAGCACCCCATTTCCAATTGCTCTGGTCACTAGGTTAATGTGATTGTTGGTGTGCATTTTTATTGTGTAAACCATTTGCAACATCAGTTTTCTCCAAGTTGTATGTTGATCAATGCTTTTTATGTTCCAACCCATTCATCTCAAGGTCATGGATATGGGAATTTATGCATTCCTCTCTTATTGGTTGCCACACATCAACACCTACAACCCTCTCTTATTGGTTGCAATGCATCCTGTTAGCACTGAGAGTCACCCTCTAACTGCAAGAGGATAAGCCTAATACCCATCAAAATAAAGTAAAAGGATTAAATGGTTTCAAAAGGTGGATCAATGAGACTGTAGAGAAAGGAAAAGATAATAGAAGTAACTGCAGATCAGTTCGGTACCATTGGGTTATGGAGCTATAAGTATCGTGAATAAGGAAGGCATTTAAACCACCTATCAGACAAAAGGATTTAAGTGGTGATGAGGAGAAGAAGACAGAAAATGTCTGAGTGATGAACCATGAAAAATGGGCAAGATGACAACAGATCCTCTACCGCCTCAGGAATCCATAGATCAGAGAGATGCTACATCCAGACAAGAAGAAAACAGAAAATCTTTGTTGAACCATGAAAAATGGGCAAAACAACAACAAAACCTCCATCGCGTCATGGATCCATCAATAAGAGAGATTACATCCAGACAAGAAGGGAAACACAAAGGGTCTGAGTGATGAACGATAAACATGGGCAAGATAACAGCAGATCCTCCACCACCTCAGGAATCCATGAATCACAACTACTACATTCAGACAATAGGAAAAAAATGAAATATCTGATGAACCGTGAAAGATGGGCATGATAGCAACAGAACCTCCATCGCCTCAAGGATCCATAAATCAGAGAGATTGCATTCAGACAGGAAGGAAAATAGGAAATATCTGATGAACCATGAAATATGAGCATGATAGCAACAAATCGTCCATCACCTCGGGAATCCATAAATCAGAGAGATTACATTCAAACAAGAAGGAAAACAGAAATATCTTGTAAATTAAGAAGACAGTCTGATAAAAACAATTCAAAGGAATCTTCAATAACATATATTTACAATCCAAGCCCTCAGGCATACAAACTGAAAAAGTTACAGAGCCCTGCTCCTGCAACTCATTCGGATTTCCAGCCTCTGAAGAACACCCCCTTTCGTCAAAATAAAGATTGATCTATTTATAATCATCTCAATCCACAACTGCCAGGAGTGTGACCTGACTATCTCGTTCAATGATTTCGTATGTGCGTTCTTCTGTCAGACTATTCATGTATTCCTTTGTCAAACGCAAACTCAGATTAGTATGGGCCTTTCTGCCCTCTGTGGTACAGCAGGCTGATAGTCTAGTCCTCTCGGCCATGGCTTCTATGCCTTCAATTTCTGGACTGAGCTGACGTTTCAGCTACCAGTGATTCTCCATTAATTGAATCCTCCTTGGGATCGGAACAAGGCTCAACGCCTAGGGGACCACCACGCGCTGCTCTTGGATTAGATGTTATATAAGCATGTGATTGCGGGTCCGTCAAAGGCGGTTTGGATTTGCACCACTTTTGATCTCACAATTCACCACCTTCCGCCACGTAGCTCTTTTACTATACCACAGTTTCGATTGCGGGACCGCTCAATAATTTTAACGCTCGAGCAAGTTTCATCCCCGCAATGAAGCATGGTCATCGATCTAGTCGTGATATGCAATCTGGGAAAGCCCCTCTTTTGTTGCCATGCGCCGCTCTAGGATGGACCCTGCTTCCTGTTGCGAATATCAACGACTCACAATTACTTCGGGAGTTTAGGCTTCAGGCCTCCTCAATGTGTAGCTCTTACAATCCTTTGAAGTGTTGAATTCTTGAAGTGTGAGACATGGCGCTGTGTGTCCTCTTGTTTTGGACGGCTGAGATTTACTTCGAGAGTTTGGGCTTCGGGCCTTTTTCTCCTACTTGTTTGCGCAATTCTCCAAAGTGTCGAATTCCCAAAGTGAGATCTGGTGATGCATGGCCTTTTGATTTGGACGATCGAGATTTACTTTGGGACCTTTAGGACTTCAGGGTTGCTGCCAAGATCAACGGTCCTTGTTGGTTTGAGATCAGTGGTCCATAATTATTTCAGGAGTTCGAGCTTCATCTCTTCGGGACTTTTCAATTCACAGCTCTTACCATCCTCCGAAGTGCAGAATTCTTGAAGTGAGAGATCTGCCTCCACGTGTCCTCTAGATTTGGATGACCGAGATTTACTTAAGGAGTTCGGGCTTTGGGCCTTCGAGAGTTTTCTTCTGCTTGCCTGCGCAACCCTCCGAAGTAAATCCTCCGAAGTGTGAGATCTGTCGACGTGTGTCCTCAGCCTTCAATGGCTCAGATTTTCTTCGAAACTTCAGCTCCTCCGCCTAGTCGTTAATCCTTGCGCGACTTTGAAATCTTGACCGCCCGAGAGCCACTAATCTGAACTGCTTGTGGGATCTCCATCATTGAAAATCAAACCTGCTTGTTGGTGATTCAAGCCCGAAATGGACAGCTCTAAATGTTGCACTTTGTGCTCAAGGTTGATATATGTGCAAACCACGAACTTGGTCGTCCTGCAACCTTTTGACAGCTATATGTGATAACATTTGGCTCTGTTGAAATAATGTAACTGCAAAGTGTTAAAATATTGTGTAACTGCAAAGAATATTCTTATCCCCTTTTGTGGATAAAGATAAAATTTATTTATTATTTATTAGATCAATCCCCTTTTGTGGATTGATTATGTCGGTCATTGTAATTGACCAAATCCCCTTTTGCGGATTGGTCAAACCCTAATTGTAATAGGCTAAATAAGAAGTTGGCCC
>JASDQU011103646.1:0-22618 GCA_032191745.1 Picea mariana
CTTGGAAACTCTCCTTGACCTATGGAAAGATCTACCCAATAGGACACCTCGTCAACCCTCCCATATTCAATCTTGACAAGTCGCATAATGCCTTTGAGTACTTAATTGTTTGACATAGTAATCTTTGATGCACATGCTTAGGTGGCTCATTTATTGATTGGATTCACTTATCATGATGTTATGACTTGAGATCCTTGGAGGGCATGCTTATTTGTCTTTGCAGGACCTAGTTGGTGGACAGTTTTGGAAGAACAAGCCTAGCTTGGGCTTCCATGGGGCTTGAATCCCACATGTGGATGCCAAGGGCCCATATGCCAGATGAGAGACATCAAAATTTGAAGGCCAAGAAGATGATTTGGATGACATAACCTATCCCCCACATGCAAAACGTTTTTCCTAGGAGAGGAAAAACGTCACCTTTAGAGGCATGACATCACCTAGGGGTGTTAAGGTTTGGTAGTGAGGTTGACATGCATTAGCACAAGGATGTTTTGAGGGTTTTGAGGCTTTGACCATGAAGGAAGTTACTTTGATTCTTTTCATGTGGCTTTCGGAAGCCTTTCTACACTCCTCCATCACCAACAACTTTCTCCTAGTGCAAAAACATCCCCTAGAAGGGTGACACCTTTATAAGCTAGGGTTTTTATTTGTGCAAAAGTGAAATTAAAGTGAATTGTTTAATATTACTTTGTAAAAGGGGCAATATTAGGGTTGTTGACCCCTAGTCTTGTGGTTTACCCTTAATTATGTGGAAAAACTATCTTAGTGACATTTTGTATAAATAAGAGATCATAAGATCTCATTTTAACATAACTCTCCCATCTTGGAGAAGTACTTGGACTGAAATTTTCTCTCTCTTTGGCTAGGTCTGTCTCTTTTTCTCTTGTTTATGGATATTTCTTGTATTATTGGTTGTTGGAAGTGATGCTCTAGCCTTGGAAGGATTTTCTCTAGATTTTATGGTGGTTTCTCTTAGCTTTTTCCTTGAATTGGTAAGATTTTTCTACATTGTGCTATCATTTGTTGCTCAAGTCAAGGTTAATTTGCTAGAGCTAGGTGGGAATTATAAGGTCATACACCCCCACCATAGTATCCATCATTTTATGCTTATATGTTATTGGTTTAACAAGGGTTTTCTAAGAGAAGTATAAGGGCATACACCCTCTTATCTTAAACCCTAGCTAGAGATACTTGCCTTGGGGAGTAAGAGAATTTACACCCCCAAGGAAGTAGTATCTCTAGATGTTTCTTTGTTTGACTCCATTAACCCATTTTTTAAGGCATTAGTCATCTACTTATTGCATTGGAGAAATAAATTGTTGCGTTTGTAAACGTGAAATTTTCAAGCTTTAAGATTACCTCTTTGGGAGAGTGTTCTTTGAGCCTTTGGCTCCCTGGCCTCATTGAGGAGTCCCCTTTCAACCAAAAGTTCTTTCTGTTGTAGTAAAACTAACCTAAAACCATCATGGTTTCTCTAACCCTAGTCTACTAACCCTAATTATCTCTTAAACTAACCCTAGACTAGGCCTAAAAATCTACCCTAACCTTCTACTAACCTGGGCGCACTTATTGAGCTAACTAAGGGCTGATTTGATTTTCTGCAATAAGTTTTGGTTTTCTACAGCCATAAGGCTGGTAAATTTCACTATAGAAACCCTAAACTAAAGTCACTCATAACTTGTGTTTTCACCATCAAAAGTTGCTAAGAATCTTCCAATTTATTCTACTTGCTTTAATACAATTTTTTAGTGGTTTCTTTACAAGTTTTAGTGGTTGATTTCATTGCTGTCACAACAGGTTTTCTACGGCCATAAGGCTACAAAATACTTCTGCATACATCCTTTATGACAATCATAATCAATTTCTAAAGTCTCATGCTATAGATCATAAAATTCTCTAGTGATTATCTACTTTGTTTCAAGCATATTTCATTTGACTTTGAGAAATATTTCTAGTAGATTTAGTAATTGTTTTACTGTTGATATAAACTTCCATTTATTGCTACAAATCAGGGATAGAAATCCTAGCTTGCTGATCCAACTAACATATTATACTGCATAGTGGTTTTCCTTGTGTCTTGGGCAGGTACCAACTTCTCGGCAATTCATCCAAGGCTTTGGAAACCTCAAAACAACCTAAGTCTCATTATCACCCATCCTTTTCCATCTACAATATTGACCTCTAGGGGATTTACTCTTTCTTTTTTTGTTTTCCCCCTCCATTCCCCCTAGGGTCACTGGGATCGCCTCCCTAGAGTGACCTAGTCACCCTTGAAGCACGAGACCTATATCGAGGTGACATTGGGTATAGTGTCCTTAAGTTGTCACCACTTAGTGGTTGGGTCAGGCTTTTCCCAACCCACAACTTGTGTGATAACAAGGACTACAAACTGGTTGTTCCTTTTTGTACAGTTTGTAAATATTATTATAGTCAATTTACTTAAAATAATAATAATAATAATTGGTTGAGGATTTATTTCAAAGAATTTTGTTGCCCTATATTATAACAAGAGTCTGTCATTATTTGGTGGTTTTAGTATAAATTTTATTGCTATTATGAATATATTTTAAATAATTTTGATAACTAACGCTCGACCACTTCATCTGCAACACAAGTTTTAGGAACATAGGCTAATGCATTTTTGGTATTGGTATAAGCATATTCAAGATGTTGGCATTCAATGTTGTAATTCAACCTTATGTCGGTTGTTTTAATTAAATATATAGTGATTGAATTTCTTTACAGTGTTTCAATGGATAAATGTAATTGTGAGGACGACATGGAAAATTTGAGAAAATGTGGGTTACTTTGTCTAACAAAAAGGAGCCTCCCTATCTACAAAGAATGTTTTACCAATGTTTGTGGTGCAAAGTGATTTGTTAAAAATACAAATAAAAGAAAATTATGGTTGGACGAGAAGGAAAATCATTGTTTTCAAAACTATTGTTAATGGAATTGTCTAATTGTTCTATGCTTTGGTTCTTTTCACCGGATTTTAGGCAAAATTAAACAGAAAAAATTGTCGAAAAAGGGCCAAAACGTAGAAAGTTTAGACTATTGTTTTGGCCCTTTTTTTCGGCGATTTTTTTTCTGTTTAATTTTTCTTGAAATCCGGCAAGAAATTGTTGGATCTTCAATTTTGAATGGATAAGTTTGTGTAATCACAGTGGGGTTTTTCAACACGCTGAATCCATTTGTAAATTCAGAAATGCAATTTAAATAATATAAAACTGTGATTTCATCCAGATTTATGTCACTGAATTCCAGTAAAAAGAGCTAAAACTTAAAACAATTAGAAAACACCATACTATAGAAAAAAAAGAAATAAAATGATTTTAACGTCCACGAGGCTAACAATAGCCTATGGGACAGACTGCCTCACACATTGATTTCAGTAGTTCAACCCTTTTCTTGTTCAACTTGATGATGAGCTCCCCTAATTTCTCCACTGTCCCCTCGTTGAATAAGTTATTCCAAGAGCTAGATGTCAAGATATTTATATAATTTTCCCTGCTGTCTTTGAAAGCTTCACACTCTAAAATGAAATGCTTTTCTGTTTCCACTTTTCCGGAGGTGCAGAACACACACACCCTTTCTTCCCAAGCTTCTTTTGGTCTTTTCCAATGCCTAGTTTCACAATGGAGTTGATGGGAATTGGTTCTTAATTGGGCAATAAACATTTTGTCTCTCCAAGATATATTGGCCCCGATGTATGTTTTTTGATGATGATTGTATGTGGGGTTAAACTCTTCAATATAATACTCTTTCTTTCTCCCGAGCTCTTTATTCCAAGTTCTCTTGTGGAACCTATCAATAACAAAAGCCTTTATCTCTTTATTGTTCGTAGGGCATTTTTTCAAGTGGATATCTCATTTACTAAGCCATTTAATATTTTGTCACATCCACGTCTTCTTCCTTTTGCACAATATGTCATTGAAGACGACCTTAGGCCACCGACTGTCTTCCATTTCCTCAATTTTTTTTAGATATCTTATGAGACGCACCATAGCAATTGTATATTGTATATGTATATATATAATAGAGCACAACTAGTTAGACGTGATTGGTGCATTAACGAAATAAATAAAAAGTTATTTGATTTCTCTAACATCTATTAGAAAAAACGTGAAATTAATTTTAGAAATAAAAAAATTCCTTTGTGTTACTTGAAACTGAAACCTAGCATTCTTTGTGAACGTTTTACAGAGCAGATCCTGAATTAATTTTCTTTGTGTTCTGGTTAACAGCCCATCTGCACGAGAGTTTTAGTAAGGTGCCATCAGGTAACTGAAATTAGGGTAACATGTGTCCATTCCATTCCATCTAAGTTTGGCGGTGAGAAGAAGAGTGTGATGTTCTTTGAAAATTGACACTTGAAAAGGGTGTATTTATGGTGGTATTATTATTTATATTGCATATTCCCATACAATTATGAGATCAAGGTTTGAAAATATTATTTCTAAAAATATGAAATAAAAAGAATGAGCAGGGAAGCAATTATGGAGGAACAAATATCATAAACTTTCGTGAAATGAGAAGAATGCATAAGGGAGTAATGATGGAGAACAAATATCATACGCTTTTAATGATATTTGAAAAATATATATTAATTTTATAAATATTAGAATTTAGAATTTATGAATAATACAATTTGATAAAAAAATATAATTACACCTCCTAGGCTAAGAGGTTAAACTGGCTGGCTCCTAGACAGACAGCTAAAACTGTATCTGGCATGCTGGAGTATGCTCCCTGATCCAAGTATAAGGAGTTATTGAAACTTGGTCTTGGTTTTGCTTGGGGTATATCCTGGCACTAAGAAGAAACAGGACTATAGGCTGGTTCTAGGTACACTGAGATAGGACTCACTCAGACATAAGTGAGATTGTTTACACCTCTTGGTTGGTTGTTTTCTGACATGCTATAGGACTTAATTTCAAGATTTTCAAGGTTAAAAAAAAAAAAAAAATCTAATTATTTTTATAAAAATCTAAATAATTTAAAAAATTATAAACAAGTAATGAGGGAGAAACAAACATTATAAATTTTAATGCGAAAAATATATATTAACTTTATGAGTATTATAATTTAATTTTATCAATAACAAAGTTTAATATTATTTCCTTTAATTGCCTTTATAAAATAGTTTAATACTATTTCCTTTAATTACCTTTATAAAATATCCTTAATAATTTATGAGAGTGTAATTTATAATTACCATTATAAAATATCTAAGTAATTCAAAAGAGTTTTATTATTTATAAAATAATAATTTATGAGAGTGTAATTTATAATTACCATTATAAAATATCTAAGTAATTCAAAAGAGTTTAATTTATAGTAAAGGTTCAAGATACACAAGATGTTTTAAGTGTAACATTTTGTTATTTTTATCCCATCTATGCATTGTAATATGATCAGCATAGATCTTATCATGGGTTGAAAGACATCAAATTCTTGGATATGTAATTTTTTTTAGAGAACAAAACTTGAAATGTTTGCATCTCAAAGGATTTGATACCTTTCAACTCGTGATAGATCCACAGATAAGATAGATCTACTCTAGTTCTACATCAACCACATGTTGAGCATATAAGAAATTGCACAACTCCCTCATACTGAACTAGCATTCAAATGTGTTTACCATAATGTGTTTTTTTCTTTGAATTGTTATGTGTGTGTGTGTGTGTGTGTGTGTGTGTGTGACAATGTATAGGTGGACATAGAAACAAAAAGATTTTATTTATGGGCCACATTGAAGGAATTAAGCACTACTAAATCAATTTTTTTTACTTTCAATTACTCTTTAGAGTTGAAATAGAATCATTTTATTAAGATAATATTGAAATATTTTATTTATGGCCGACATTGAAATAATTTTTTAAATACCATGTGTCAACTCCATGTTGAGCACAAAAGGAATTACACATCTCCCTCATATTTGGTTGTAGATAGCGCCTTTCAGCCCAATTATTTACATGGGCGGTTTCATACTTAAAACATTGTAATAAGATACAACTTAATTGATAAACATGTATGCAGGTGATGAATATTGAAAGTAAGTGGCATGTCTACCACATTTGGAGAAGATTGAAAGCAAAGGAAGTTAAAAAAAATCACGAGTAATTGCAACGTTGTAGTGGATTTGAATATGAATTTCTTGAAGAATTTAGAAGTAGTGTTTCATTTACTAATATTGTGTGTTTGTTAGCACGATGTTTGTTATTCATAGCAATGCATTTGAATACGCTTTTAGGGCAGCAAATTTCTTACACCCGTGGTTGTAGCCTCCATGCCCTTGATTAGGTTGTGGGTGGGTCATGTTATTCCAGCCATTTCAAATTGGTCATGTCACCCCCTCTCACCTAGGGTAACTAGAGGAGATCATGTCTCATGGCCCAAAATGAAGACATGATCTCGATGATGATGATAAACAATCTCCACAGCGAGTAACCCCCATATGCCTCATTCCTCATTAGCATAGCTTATCATACCTGATCAACATGGTTCAATGGAATATGGTGGTCCAACGCATTATGAGGTACATTAGTCCTTGTTTAATATAAAGTTTCATATTTAATGCAATTGTCATGTGAGTAAGGATCATGGATTGAATTTGGATAATGAATCATAAGCTCATAAGTTATGTTATTTGCCTTGTTTCACCTTGGTGGCCATCTTTAGTATTCTAGTCCTATGTTGTCACTCCTAGGGAATAGGGGTACTATATACTAGGAGGCCTTTATGAGGGTAACATACCATTCCCTGCATACTTAACACTTTCCATCATGGAGCCTTCCACATTGTACTAAACTTTGGTATGTTTTTTACATGTACACCAAAAAGGCTCGTGGTTCATTCTCCTACGAGAAGAAGGGCTAGAATTTCAAGGTTGATGTAACTTTTATAAAAATGAATAAAAGAAAAAAATGTTATAAAAGAAAGAAAGAAATATGGGATAATGAATGACAAATTTAAAAAGACAAAGGCCAACTTGAACTGTATCACCTCGTTATGAGGCGATCACCCATAATCCTAATGCACTGAATGCATATCAATTAAAAAGAATTAATCCCAACAAGAAAGAAATAAAGAACAAAATGCTTGAAACCTAAAAACGAGACTTGCAATGCATAGAATGAATATCAAAATGCAATAAAGGGGTTTGGAATACACACACTATTGAGGAAAGGGTATCTCAAGCAACTAGCGCTCCCTCTACAAAGGCATCGCTCATGGAAATGGACCAAGCATGGTACCTTGCATGTTAATGACTGCATCACCATGAAGTAACTCGAGCATGTTTCCATCATCACACTTACACTTAGCGAGATTTTTGGGGAAATTTTTCTCTGCTTGGGTATTGGCACACCTAATAGGGTTTTTTGATGGTCCTCACATACCTAAACTTGCCAAATTGCATAAAGTATTGAGCTAATGTGAAGTTTGAAGGGGATATCTAATGTGAATTGTTCATGTGGCTTGTGTATTAAGTGATGGCTTACTTTGTATGATTCTAAGGACTATTGCCTTGTGATTGTTGGTCTTACTTGATTTTATGGCATTGACTAACTTGGTTGACCTTGATGCACTTGACATGGTCTTTGAAGGACATCCTCATGATTTCACCCAGGACATTTTGCATTATATGGAAAACAAAGCATGTGTGATGCAGGGTGTTGGGTCATATGATGACTTGACACATTTAGACACATCCTCTCACACCTCTTGGATCCTAGATGATGGACATATGAGCTCTCATTTTGCAGATATGGTCATATTGGTTAACAAATGGGAAGCATGCCCATATTCTGGGCAATGCACCCTAGGGATTTCCCAAGTTTTGATGGATGATGTTGCACTAGCATTTGATTGGACACCCCTCAGAGAGATGGCATGCCTCTTCTCCACCTTGGACGATGGGATTTTCACCCAGAACATTGAGCATATTGATGATGACATCATGTGCTAGGATGTTTGATGGGTTAGCTTTCCATTGGATCACCACTTGTTGATGATTTGGATCCTTGATGATATGACATGACCTTTGACGAGGAGACGTGACTTCCACCTTGCTTACACCACTAGATGATGAGACATGGCCTTTGGAGGTCTCCTACACCCTCTTGGAGCATGACATAACCCACACATGTGACCTTGGAAAACATATTTTGGTGTATTAACATGTTTATCTATTGTTTGAGGCTACTCAAGGGGTCATCCTAGACCTATCCCACTTGTATCATGGATTTATCCAAACCAAGGAAACTTCTTACCTCACGAAATGTCCTAGGTTCCTCCTAATCCTCAATCACCCTTATCTTCACAAGATCCATGTGGGTGCATCCTTGTCTAATCCAATGGCCCAAGAATGGAATTTCAATCTACCCAAAGAAACCCTTCGACTTCTTTAAGTATAGATGGTTCTGCCTCAACACCTCAAAGACTTTCTCCAAGTGCTTCTTTCTATCTTCCATGTTTTCACTAAACACCACAATGTCATCTAGGTAGACAACTACCAACTAGTCCAAGAATGGTCTAAACACATCATTCATCATGGTGCAAAAGTTGTTGGGGCATTGCACAAGCCAAAAGGCATAACAAGAAACTCAAAACTGACATACCTCGTCACAATGGTTGTCTTTCCCTCATCCCCTTCCGCAATCCTCACTTGGAAGTATCCCTACTCAAGTCCTGCTTTGAGAATACCTTGGCCTTATCCAACTTGTCAAAGCAATCCACAACCATAGGTAGGGGGTATAGATTCTTGATGGTAGGCATGTTCAATGCACGGTAGTCCAAGCGAATTCTCAATTCTAAGGTGTCATTCTTCTTTTGGAAGAGAACAGATGTTCCATATAGACACCTAGAAGGTTCAATGAAACCAACATTGATAAGCTCCGTCAAATACCATCTCAACTCAAACAAATCAGGCACTGAAAGTCGATATGGAGCTTTGGCTGAAGGCTACAACCCCAGTTCTAGATCAATATGATTTTCAACTCATCCAATGAATGGGAACACTTTTGACAATGAATCGAGCATCTAATCGACAACTCGTCCAACACATCGGCAAGCACTGTTGGAATAGGCATACCCATTCCACCCTCATCCAATTCCCAAATGATTATTGCAAAAACTTGTGATTCTAGGTACTTTTGAGGCTCTTGTTTACTTGGCTTGCAAATTGCCCATATGCAGTGAACTTCTTTCTTGATTCACCTCCACATCTAACATACATGATAGAATTAATTTCAAGCAGTGTATCTGCAGCGAGTGTTCATGTATCTGGCTTGGCTGTTGTTCTTTTAAGTGAGTGTGTTGTATTCAACAAATAAATTGACGCTGGAAAGAAAATTTTTAATACCGTTGAAGATGAAATGGTGAAATACACGATGGAAATATTACGAGAGCTCAAAGTAATATTCGTCTAATTTTAATGTTAGCAACAATGAAAGCCGAGTTCTTTGCTTTCTATTTCAAGCAAAAGTTGGAAAATGAAATTGCCATTGTCAACATATCTGGATTTACCTTCCCTGTCCAATAGGTGTACTTAGAAGATGTATTAGAACATGCCGATTACAAGATAGGTTGTACCTCTCCTTACAAAAATTAAAATCAGGACATTGAAATGTTGCATGAAGACTCAACATATAGAATGCTCACTTCTCAAATGTTGCATTGAAGTGTTGCATGAAGACTCAACATATAGAATGTTGCATGAAGTACAAACGATCATATGGACATTGTTTCTGCTTACGATGGATGGAATGTTGCTCGACGAAATGGGTGGAAGCCAGAAAGAATATAGTAATGAAAATTTCCTGTCAAGGGAATCTCTTGTTCAAATGGAAGCTAGCCGAACTGACTACTTGAAAATGCTTGCAGATATTGGTTTCTGTTCATTTCAAGTTATCTCCTAATGATTTGAATGTAAATTCATACAGTGTTCGGGTTGTTAAACAAGTCATTTGTGGAGGATTTTATCCAAATATTGTTTGTGTAAGTCATGCTGAGAAAGAATATATACAAACAGAGGCCATTTCTTGTTTGGTTGGCAATTTAAAGAAGGAGGGAGGATCGTGGTGCCCACAAGGAGACCCGATGGCACACTTCACAAACCCATTCCCATTAGAGAAGGGTACGTCCCTCAGGAAGAAGTTGCCTTATATCAGTCCAAAGGCGCTCTTTTGGGAAGAGGAATGCCTAAAATTCAAAGTCCCGCCAGGGTATAACCGACTTGTGGAGTCCAAACCCACGACCAAGTCTGAATTGAAGGACCTCCAGGAGAAAATAATGACGTTATTTCATTTGTCTACAATGTTTATTATTTTGGATCCTTGTTACCTATCTGATTCCCATTGGCTTAAGTTTATGGAATTACTAGGGATCTAGCACAAGAAGTATTTTTAAGTTTTACTAAGGGAGTCGGGCGTACAAAGGAATCGATTCACTACTTCAACCCTCCAAGAAGAAAACAAAAAAATGACATGTGGATAATTAAATTTCCCAAACGAATTTTATTTCTTCTTATTTTATTAAATGGGGGCTGTAATTAACCAGAGATATGCAGGGAGCTCTATGAGGTTATCGTATATTAATTTTTCTTGTATGCAAGATAGTAGATTTTTTTGTATGCAAGATAGCACCAACTTTGTTTGTATGCAAGATAGTAGATTTGTGCTTCATCATCATTGTACTGTTCAATGTTTGTATGCAAGATAGCAACAACTTTGTTTGTATGTAAGATGGCAGATTTGTGCTTCATCTTCTTTCTTTTGCTTGATATTCTATGTATGAGTGCAAATAACATTTGTAATAGTTAGAGACAATTCTGGTCCGAGTTCTCACAGGGATTCAAAAGCATCAAAAAATTTAGAGACAGTTTTTCCACATCAACTGCAGGCAAACAAGGACGAATTAGGAGAATCCAAGACATGGGTTTTTTTGCAGAACATTCCCATTGAGGCCACGGAAAATTTTCCAGAAAATAAACAATGAATGTTGCATGAACATATTTTCGAAGGGGATTTCCCATAAATCTGGGAGTGGCCGCCACCTACAAGAAATCCGGTAGCGCTTCCATGTTCGTGGTAGTTGCGCCTTATGAGGGGAAAAACAATAACATGGGTTTTGTTGGGGGAATTGTCTTAGAGATTCTATGTTGCTCAAACAAACCCCACGGACCTCCAACAAATAAATGACCTCCATACAAGCTTACAACCAACTCATTTTGTTCTTCCAACAAACCAACCCGATTTTGTGGAACAAACACCCAAGATGGACGACCATGTATTCCTCAATGATCTTAGAGGGAAAACGACATTCCCTCTTCAACATTGAGCCAACAAAATGAAGTTACGCTTGTATGAACTTAACATAATATCAAAATACGTAATCCTCATGTTGAGAGAGAGACTTTGTGGTTGTAAACATTTCCTTTTACGATCTAAAACATGTAATTATAAATAAAGAGGCCACCAACATTCTAAGACGTCCTTGATTGGATTGGATGGCTATTTTCTAATTATAATTCTTGTTCTGCAAAGTCTGTAAATGTTTATTTGTAACTCTCTATTTGGATGATGAAGTGAAGAGGGATTATGCTGCAAATATTTAGTAGTGCACTGTAGTTTCTTTGCAGGTTGTGTTGGAAGAGGCAGGGCCCCCTCTCTCTGGTATACCCTATGCATTTTCTTTTGTTTATGTAGTTGCAGTTAGTGTTTGTATTTCGTAGATTTATTTGAGTAGATAGACCTACAGTTAATTCAATTTGTATTGTTGGTTTCCTTTTGAATTATGTTCTTGCATTTGTTTACACTGTCATTTTATTTATGCCCTTTACTCACATTTTTTGATGCTCTTAATCACCAGCATGAAGAGAAGGTGTGCACACCGAATTCTGGAAGTGTGTGTGTGTCAGTGGGTGTTTATTTACTCTCATCCATCATGGTGTTGTCAACATAAGAATCTCAAGGAAACTAAGAAGTCACGAGACATGAATATACAACCACAAGATTCGTTGGGTTTGATTTGACATTGCGATTTCGTTTTATTTCTTATTCTAGTTTTTTTTTTTGCTAGTTTATTTGTGACCTGCGGGAATAGCCAGTGGTTTGAGAAACTGTGACTTAGGGGAATATAATTTATCAAAATCACCCAGGGATTGCACCCGGCTTGAACCACACCAACCCTTAACATGGTTGGATTTTTGGTGTCCCCAGAGGTTTCGAACCGGTGACTTCACATCACAGAGTGCCTTAACAGAATACTTTGTCATCGACTATCCTATACCTCGGGGACATTTATTATTCCAGTTTGATCATGTTATAGGAATCAATTAAGTTAATGAGTGGGTTAACTGGATCACTCGACATTTGAATGAAAAGGGTGTAATCGATTGGTTAATGAACAAAGCACACTCATACACTTGGTTTCAATTGTTGGAAATGACTTGTCAAACAATATGCTTTTTGAAGTAAGGTTAGCATAGAGCTTAGCTTCCTAGTCCTGCATATATTTTTCCGGCATATCACAAGTCTACAAACACTCTCGTTGATAATTTAATGTTCATCAATTTAAGCAATTAAATTGACCAACACTTTTGCGTCGTTGTCAGGGAGGTGTTAAAAGACTAGGCTTTTGATTTGCATTTGAATTTACTTTATGTTTTACTTCCTTTCTTTCATTCTTTTGCATAAGATTTTTTTTTATATTAACATTATACATGCAATGAGATAGTGACGGTAAGACGAGAGGTAAGAACCTGCACTTTCTCTATAGCAAGTATGATATCTCACCAAGTCTAACGTATGTTGGTAAAACGTGTTTTCTTTTGGTTTGATTCATGGAAAGGAAAATCTAACTTATGTCAATAGTTAACTTGGTGAAAACGGGGTATTAGTAGCATGAGGGTGTTTGAGTACATGAATGTTCTTGAAATTTATGAGTTTTTACTTTGAAGTTTTCTTTGTGTTTTTTTCTACAAGATTTCATTTATTTCTTTGAAGTTTTTGTCTTTGGTCCGTATGAAAACTAATCCATGTGTAAGACACAGATTATCAACCAACAAAAATAACTTCAAAATGCTCAATAATTTTCTACTCCAGGAACTTTCTCAAATCTTGGTAGAAATTGGAGACAAATTTACATCTCTAGAAAAGATAGAAAAGAAAGAGTTCCATGAGCCACATACACAAAAACCATATCTAGAAGCCTTCTTTTATCATTCTTGTCAATTTGCAGAAGAGACCAAAGAACCATGGACAATATTTGATGGAGAGAAGACAATGGAACCTAAGAATGAAGAATCCCTTGCAATTTTGTGTCTGATTCCTTTGTGCAAAAGCCAAATCTTCGAAGATATATAGGGTATGAAAAAGGAGGACATGCAAGTTAGTACTAATGAAGAAGAAAACCAAGGGACAAATGACTACATTAAACTTTGGTACTAGACAATCATTGGGCCAAAACACCACTCCATTCTCCAACATTTCTTAGCACCATATAAGTCAGAGCAACTAGTCCATTCTCCAACATGTTAAAAAGGTTGAATATGGCACATCAATATTTCATTTTCCAGATATTGACATAGGACATGAGGTATCCATCAAGCAAACCACATATTCACAATCTGTTATTCATTTGGTTTCTATCAAATTGAAAATGAAGAATAGGAAGATTAAAAATTTGAAGGAGGAACTCCAGGATTTTTCCATCCTAGATCGATATGTAAAAGGTGAAAATGAAAAGTTGAAGAAACAAAGTCAAAAGCTTCAGAAAGATAATGAAAAGCTAGCCTTCCAAAACAAGAAATTGTGTAAGTCAATCGGAAAATGGTATCAAAAGTATAGGAAGCTAGTTGTTTACAATCAATTACTAAAAAGGAGATTGAATGAAAGAAGGAACAAAACAAGAGGCAATCTTAATATACTAATTGATGTTGCAAGTATTTGTTAGAGAAATGTGAAATAAATTTTGTCCAAGCTTTGTGGAGTCACCATTTGGCTTCATTTGCATGAGGACATGCAAAAGTGCAAGTGTGGGGAAGATGTTAGGCCATTGTTGTGGCATATTTTACATTATTAGTTGGTTCCCTTTTTTACTATTTTTGTCCCATTCCTAAACTTGTTTATTATTCCTCTTATCACATTTTATCATACTTTTGAAGCTAAGTGCCATCACACGCTTAAAGAGGTACTAAGTGGTTTATTTCCATAATTTTCTTTGTTTTTGATGAGTTAGATAGGATTTGAACTAATATTTCTAATGACAATTATGCTTAGTTTAGTTCATGTAACATTTTTTAGAGACAATTTTTCCACGTTAGCTACAGGAAAACAAGGACATGTTAGGAAAATCCAAGACATGGTTTTTTTGTATAGCATGCCCATTTAGGTGACAGTGTGAAAATTTTCCATAAAATGAATAATGAAGGTTGCACATGAATATTTTCAAAGGGGATTTCCCAGAAATGCGGGAGTGGCTACCACCTACAAGAAATCTGATAGCAGTTCCATGTTAGTGGTAGTTGTGCCTCCTGAGGGGAAAAATGAAGACACGAGTTTTCTTGGGGCATCATTGTCGAGCTTCTATTTTGGAAAAATGAACCCTATGAGCCTCCA
Organism: Picea mariana; assembly: GCA_032191745.1. Classification (NCBI taxonomy): domain Eukaryota; kingdom Viridiplantae; phylum Streptophyta; class Pinopsida; order Pinales; family Pinaceae; genus Picea; species Picea mariana. The sequence continues at coordinate 14,625 of JASDQU011103646.1, forward strand.
ACAAAGCGATGATATTTGGATAAGATTACAACCAACTCATTTTTTTCTACCAACAAACAAACCCGGTTCTGTGGAACAGATGCCCAAGATGCACGACCTCATATTCCTCAATGATCCTGTAGGCAAAATGACATTCCCTCTTCAGCATTGAGCCAAGAAAATGAAGTTATGCTTGTATTAACTCAACATAATATCAAATAAATCTATGCTCTTGTAGAGAGAGTGATTTTTTGGTTGTAATCATTTCCTTTTATGATCTAAATCATTTAATTATAAATAATGATGCCACAAATGTTTTAAGACGTCGTTGGTTGGATTGGATAGCTATTTTTTTATTATAATTATTGTTGTGCAAAGTCTCTAAACGTTTCTCTGTAACTCTCTATTTGGATGATGAATTGAAGAACAATTACGCTGCAAATCTCCATTAGTGCATTGTAGTTTCTTTGTAGGGTGTGTTGGAAGAGGCAGGGCCCCTCTCTCTAGTATACCTTGCGCATTTTCTTTTGTTTTTATAGTTGCAGTTAGTGTTTTCATTTCATATATTTATTTGAGTAGATAGACTTGCATTTAATTCAATCTGTATTGTTGGTTTCCTTTTGAATTATGTTCTTGCATTTGTTTACAGTCATTTTACTTATGCCCTTTACTCACATTTGTTTATGCTTTTGATCATTGGCATGAAGAGCAAGTGTGGACATTGAATTCTGGTAGTGTGTGTGTGTTTATTTACTGTCAACAATCATGGTGTTTTCAACACAAGAGTCTCAAGGAAACTAATAAGTCACGATACTTGAATCTACAACCACAAGATTCATTGGGCTTTATTTGACATTGCAATTTTAATTTCTTTCTTATTCCAGTTTGATAATACTACAATAATCGATTAAGTCAAGTATGTTAATTGGATCACTCAACATCGTAATCAAAATGGTGTAATTGATTAGTTAATGAACATATCATACTCATACACTTGGCTTCAATTTTTGGAAATCACTTGTCAAACAATATACTTTTTGCAATAAGGTTAGCATAGAGCTTAGTTGCCTACTCATGCACATGTTTATCGAAATCTCACAAGTTTGTGAACACCCTGGTTGATAATTTATTGTTCATCAATTTAATCAATTAGATTGACCAACACAACTCACCAGTATCCTTCAAAATATTTTCTTGCATATAAAGAGGAATGTCCAATGTCCATGCCCTCTTTTTAAACTCTTGAGTATAGTCTTGAACATTATGTCTTTTATTTTTCCTTAGATTATGTGAACCCATTATTATTCATTGCATATACCCTAAAGGATTAACTTATTGCTTTAATGCAACTATGAATTCATTCTATCAAGATATTATTTTACGTTTCTTAAGAAGATCTTCTTGATTCTTACTCTCCCACCAGACCAATGTCGTTCCTCCCACTCAAAGAGTAGCTAGCTAGAATTTTGCCTCTTCGTCCACAATTTTATGAACCTTGCAATATACCTCAATTTGTTTGATCCAATGATCCAATTGAATTAATCTCTCCATTATACATTGGAAAATCAAATTTCATGTCTAATTTCAATGTAGGAAATTTAGAATCAACTTTCTCTGGTTGTTTTTTCTATGTAATTGAAGACGAACTTGAACTTGAAGGAGAGCATGGAGACAGAGGAGTTTTAGGAGGGTCACCACCACCTCCTTCTCCTTTACCTTGACTTTGGCCTTATTCCTTCATATTTTGTTCCATATATAACTCTTCCACCATGGTTTTCATCTCCAAAAAGGCTTGTGAAATCATCACTTCAGATTCGAAGGGGTTTTCTCCCCTTGTAGATTCCACTGCCTGTCTTTGGAATGCATGTCTCAAACCAATCTCAGGGTTGTGCTCTTCAAGCGAACCTTCTCCTCGCTTTAGATTAGACCCGCTTAGCATTCAACATCAACACTTGTGCAAATACAGATCATCATATCCCTAATCAACAACTCTGATAACAAACTTGATCCAAAATTAACACCAATTGCTTCATTTCTCCAACTTGGATTCTTATATCAAACTTCTCAATTTTTAGTAGTTGCATAAAGAAAATTGGCATAACGAATTAAAAACTGACATTCAAAGACTGAAATTTAAAACCATAATTGAAATAACTTAGGAAATACTCATTAAATTGATAATGAAGTGTTGGAACATCAAGCATTGATGGTTCATCACACGTATCTTGAGTTCAGTTGGTCAAGAGGTTGACCTACATTTGGAAACATTTGATCGCGGGATCAACAAACACACTACACCAGTTAGTCGAGTAGTCGATGTACCTATTGGTCAGATAGTCGACCAACAGTCAAAGATAGTCAGGCAGCGGATCGACCAACCCAGCAATTGACTACAAATTGGATGGATAGTCGGTCGGGTCGAGTCCCGTCGAGAAAAATCGATAGAGAAGATTTGGTGAAGTCAACTCTAATAGCCGATTATTACATGTGGACAAGATCTTCCGGATTTTATGGAAATCAAATAGATCTTGAGGCCATAAAAAGAAGACCCCTTGGGTCATTTTCATCATGGAGATCAGGCGATCGATATCCAATATGCCCTATGATGTTCTTATCATAGTGAACCTTGCTTAAGTGTTTTAACAAAGTCTTTAGACACCACCCTTATCTTCAAAATGTTTTGTTCCTCTTCGATTATATACAGTGGTGTGTCCTCCATTTCATATCGTGTTCCACCCAATTCCCCAACATGAAGTTCACGCATATGGGCTACGTCTCCGAGTCCACTTCAATTGACCAACCGATCCATTCAAAAGGATGTAAAGTACATCATTTCAGGCCTTCAATCTGCAATAAGTTAGTCTATGATGTCCTCTAGGAGGATATAAATGGCCATACACTTGGACTTATTTAAGTATAGAGGGTTCTACCTCAACTCCTTAAATAATTTCTCCAAGTAATTCTTGTGGTCTTACATGTTTTCACTAAATACAACAATATCATCTAGGTAGACAACCATCAACTTGTCCCAGATCGGTCTTAACACATTGTTCATCGAGGTGCAAAAGGTTGTTGGGGCATTGCACAAGCCAAAAGGAATAACAAGAAACTCAAAACTACCATACCTTGTTAGCATGAATATTGTTGCCTCATCCCCTTCCAAAATCCTCACTTGGTAGTATCCCTGCCTCAAGTCCAACTTTTATAAGACCTTTTCCTTAGCCAACTTGTCAAATAAATCCACAACCAAAGGTAGGGGGTACTAATTCTTGATGGTCTGCTTGTTCAACGCATGGTAGTCCAAGCACATTCTCAATTCAAAGGTGTCCTTCTCCTTTTAGAAGAGAAAAAGTTTGCCATATAGTGACCTAGAAGGTTGAATGAAACCAACATCAACAAGCTCCATCAACTACCATATCAAATCTTCCTACTTAGGCCCTTAAAGTCGATATGGAGCTCTAGTCAGAGGTTTCAACCCCAATTTCGACTCAATATGATGGCTAATGGTGTTCCTGGATCGGAGAAATTTTGGAAATGAATCGAGCATCTGATCGAAAATTCGTCCAACACATTGACAAGAGATGGCAGAACATTCATCCCCATTCCACCCTAATCCACTTCCCAAATTACTACTACAAAATTTTTTGATTATGGGTGCCTAGCCACCCTCTTCATGCTCAATGCAGAGACAAGACAAACCCTTCTATCCAGCTTCCTTGTTTTCTATGCAAAAGAAAAGTCTTTTGTCCACCAAATATAACCAACTTATCCATAAAAGGCATGAGAACAGATTGCATTCTCCTTGGGAACTTTTGGCAAAGAATGACCTCAAACTCATCCATCCACAATATTTTCCACTTGTCTAATTGCAAGTGAATTGTGGATGCAACCCCGGTTGTTGTAGTAGCCTTAGAGTTGACTTCCTTAACTGAAGCTCCACACAATCCAACTCTAAGTTCAATTTCACTTGCCAATTCCATCTGCAAGAAATTATGCAAGGCACCATAATCAACTAATGCTTGAATTTCTCTTCCATTGATGATAAAGTCCAGAAAACACAATTGATGGGAACACTTCCCGTGGTTACCAACCAAGGCGCCTATCTACTGCAATGATTTATCCAAGAATGGATTCTCCCTTTCATCCGCAGAAGTTAGCTATGAACAAATAGTTAAGGGAATGGACAACAAGAAGAAGAACAATTAAGTTTATCGTCGTTTGTATAAGTCTAGTATGCACAAATAATTAAGGGAAATGAACAACAAGAAGAAGAAGAATTACCTTTACCTTCGTCCAAAGTAGGTTACCAATGGGTATCAAGCAACATCATCTTCACAAGTTCTATGGGGGAATGTCTGGGTCCAACTACTCTTGATCCCAAGATAGTCCGCAATGTGTCCTCTAAAACTATTGCATGCATCTTCACTTGGCTAAAGTGCACCTTAAGGCATGGAGGGACACCCGAGTAAGTTTCTCCTTGATGGAATGCAACCTGTAATAGTAGCTCAGAGTCATCCTCCACCTTATTCCAACACTAAGAATAAATAAGAATGTCATTGAGGAATACAATGGAAAATTTATCCAAGTCCTTTCTAAATATTCTATTCATCAAGAACATGAAGGTAGTTGGTGCATTTATAAGTACAAATGGCACCACTGCAAATTCATCGAGTCCATACTTGGTTCTGAAAGTTGTCTTACTAATGTCCTCATCCTTTATCCTTATCTGATGACATCCTGACCTCATATTTATCTTCAAAAAGATATTGTATCCCCTCAACTTATCAAATAGGACATCAATTCTTAGTAGAGGATATTTATTTCTCAAAGTGACCTTTTCATAGTTGTCTAAAATCAATGCACAGTTGTGAAGTCCTATCTTTCTTCTTTACAAAGAGTACCAGTGCTCCCTAAGGAGAGATACTTCGGTGTATATACCCATTATTTAATTATCCTTCTAATTGCACTTGTAGCTCCTTTAATTTAGGTGTATTCATTATGAATGGAGTCTTACAAACTAGAGTGGCTCCATGCATCAAATTAATAGAGAAATCAATATCTCTTTGTGGTGGTAAACCTTTTATTTTCCCAAATACACATGCATACTCCTATAGCACTAGAAACTCCTCAAGGTTTGGGATTATGCACTTTCCTGGCTCTTCCACATGATTTTCATACAACTGGCACCCTTTCTTGAACCATCTCTTCAGCTGTAAGGATGAAATATACCTTATAGAAATGGTTCTAGGAATTCCTTCCATTGTTCTATGCTTTCCTTCTTCTGCAAGACAAGTGAAAGTCTTATTATGATAATCTAGGATATCATGATGCACATCTAACCAGTCCATTCCAATAACAACTTAATATGGACCAAGTGGTCTTATGTCCAAAGTCTATAATAGTGCTAACACCATCCATATCTAATGGGAAACCTTTTACAATCTCATTCTTTTGATTTTATTTCTAGTATCCAATTGAGCCAACCATGATTTCTCATGCTTACTTCTTTTCAAATGAAATCTTTCAACCAAAACATGGGAAACATAACTATGACTTGCTCATAAATAAATTAAAATTGCAATAGGTTGATTGGAAATCTTACCTTCAACCTCATTCATGTTTGATTAATGGTTTTCCTATCGACTTTCCAGGGTGGCATATATTCTTTTGATGTTCTTGTCCACATCTTCCATTTTAATTTACTCATGTATGTTGTGTACATTCCTCATTCTAACTTCTTTATGAGGACAATATATGTACACATGGTCTTTTTCCCCAACATTTTATTGGTTTCCTTTCCCTTATTCCCATGGATTTTTCCATCTTAGATCCACATTGTGTTAATTCTCTATGTTAATATGTATTAGAACAGTTATTCAAGAAAAGAGGTTGAAATCCCTTCTTCCTATGATCTTGCCTGTCTTTTTTCTTATTTCTCCAAGAATTTTGAAAATATACTCTACCTTTGCTCTAGTCATATAAGTATTTTGATCTTCCAAATTGTCTCTTCAATTTTATCTTTGTAGAATGTAGGAAACTTCTTAGGAGCCTATGCATTTTTTCCTTATCTTTAATATATCTAACATACCTTAGAATCTCCAAAAACGTCTTCTCATATTCTTCGATGGTCATATTTCCCAACTCGAGTTAAAATAATTCAAGCATTTTCTTGTCATAGTAGTGCTTAGAAAGATATTGTTGCTAAAAATAATTCTTGAAATTCTTCCAATAAATCCTCCTCTCATCGATGTGCTTAACTTGCTTTAGTTGGTTCCACCAAATAGAAGCTTCCCCCCTATAGGTTGTGTATGGTGATTCTAGCTTCTAGATTGGATGAATAATATGTAGCTGAAATTAATTTCTTATTCATAGAAACCAAGCTTAAACCTCTCCCATTTTGTTTTCACCATCAAAGGTAGGTGGCTTGATCTTCCTAAGCTCTCCTTGCAACTGGGTTTTCTCACACCCTTTCCTTTGATGTATAAATGGGGAAACTTCTAGATTTTTCTACGATTCTTTGGATGCATATGGATTCCTCATTGAATGTGCTACTGAGTAATGATCCCTTTGAGTTCTAGTAGCACTTCTTGAGTGCTTGGATATTCCACGGTTTTCTCTTCTTGAATGAACTATACCTCCTTCCTCATCCCCTAAACCCGATCAATTCTTCATTTGTTTTTGCAAATGATTAAAGTTATGTAGTAGCTTAGTGTTAAATGAATTTTATTTCTCTTAAGCTCTCAACATCCTCTCATTATCATATCTATAGCTCTGCACCTCCATATTCAATCTCCTTATATTTTCTACTAGCTCTAATAACTCCATTATATTTCTATGCTCGTTAGATAGTATTCAAGTTGCTAACTTATCCTTCATGGATGTAAGGTCCTTTTCCATCTTCCATGTCTCCTCTTGAATAACATTCTTCAATTTTGTTCTTTACTTTTCCTTGTTGTACCTCTCAGATTGCAAGAAGTGTTCTTACCAATAAAAATGTCGGATACATCTCAATTCTAGGTGATGACTCTGTGTTTTGCCTACTTTTTCGATGCCCCAATTCATTTTTTCATATGGAAGTTATACGCTCTATGCTTTTATTTAGCTCTTTTCGAAGGTATTATTAGGTTGTGTGCATCAATTTTCCATGGGACAACATGAGGTATGTGTAATCGTTGTTTTATGATGATTTATGCTAATTTATCTTCAATTGAGTGATTATGATTTCTTAACATTTCTCATTTTCTTGCAACAGGACAAAAATGTGATCCATCCCTCCATCCAGTCCTTTGTCTAATCCTCCATCCAGTCCTCCATTTGGCCCTTTTCCAGGCAGTGAATTTCAAGCTCAATTTATGGGAGGATGAAGTTAAATCAGAAAAATCTGGAACATGGGTTTTGTGCCTAATATGCCCAATTAGGTCCCACATGAATCATTTCCTGAAATTGTGGAAGGATTGAGAGAAGTTAGTGGTCCTCGATCCGGCCCTCCATCTAGTCCTCCATTCGACCCTGCATCCGGTACTCGGAGCGCAGTGCAGTTGGCGGGCTCTCCTTGGAAAATCCAACACATGGGTTTTGTTCGTGCTCAAGCCCTCCAACTGAGTAACTCAACACATTCGAATTTGGGCAGTTGAGCCGACTTCTATTTAGAGCACACAAATTTGTTGGAGAGATGTTGTTTGTTGACGGATTTTTAATGAATTTTGTTTTAAGAGAGTGTCGACCCTTTCAGTGGTTGATCTCTCATCTATATTGTAAACTCTATAAGTACTAGGGTCTCTCAGGATGAACATATACATGATTTGTATTATATATAAAGACACTATCTTGGATTTTCCCTGTAAACTCTGTTTTGGTGATTAATATTAATGCTATGCTAATTCTGTGACTACCTTTTCATTGGAGAAGTGCCACGACTATCTGAGGGGGCACTAATGGCATGGATAACTTGTTAATGGATGTATATTCATATTTTAGTAGTTAACTCTCTTATATGCAGGTTGTTTGCGAGAGTT
>JASDQU011103647.1:50341-66213 GCA_032191745.1 Picea mariana
CCTCTTGTAAAATGTACATTTGAGTGAGAATCCTTTATGGATCAATGGAGAGCTTCTTGGTAATATCTTTTGGAGTATTGATGGAGAGCTTCTTGTGAGAGAATATTATTGGTGTGGATCTCTTGAGCATGATTGAAGATCTATTTTGAGGAAGAGAGCGAGAGAAGGATCTCATGGACGCATCAAAGTTTCAGAAATATCGAAGATCTTGACGACAAAAGTCTCGGAGTCACAGAAAACCCTATTTTCTGATGTACACGCGGGTTGTCTGTGTATAGGGTGCATGTACACGTGGGTTGGCTGTGTATAGGGTGAGTGTACACGCGGGCTGACTATGTACAGGGAGCGTGGACTCAATAAAATCATGGAGATTTTTGTTTGAGCTGGTGCCAAGCTTTTGGATGATGAGGCAGGTTCCAGATCTACATTCTATGGCCTCATATCTATCACTAAGACACTGATATGGTTACATTATTGTCTTGATAGATGCTATTGTTTGATATGTTGTGAGCTTAGGGCATTCTTGGTATGGATTCTATGATGTGGCTCAATTTGGTTGATTTGATGGATGGAGTGAGCAACACTCTTGTGATTCAGTAGTGACATGATTTCTATGGTATACTTATTTTTTATACATGATTGAGATAGCATTCATATTGACTTGTTGTGGAGCATGAGAAAGCTATTGGAGAGCTTGGATGTATTGTGACTGGTTGTTGGTTAGTTTGGACAGCGGAAGATAGAAGAGAAAGTGATTGCAAGTTGTAGAGGATCTGAGCATGTGAAGCAAAGAAAAACCCTAAGAGCTCAAGGGCATATGCTTGTTATATTATACACTAGCCACATTCACACGCTGGCTGTAGTGAGCCAGAGCGCGTGCACATGCGGGCTGCACTACTAACAGGTCGCGTACCTGTTGACAGATTGATATCTGTTAATGATTGTTGCCTCATCTCAGTTGGTGCTGAGAATGTAATTTGAGTCTTGCATATAGAGCTAGTGCTCTTGTAGAGTTGTACTATATTCAGTTGTTGCTGATAAACCCAAGGATTGTAGTCTGTAATAAAAAGAAAATTGTACATACATCTTGTGTTCTTTGTGTTCATTATGATGATGACTTGTTGATGATATTTTGTTTATATATTTTGTTGATGTGTGCCTACATCTAACTGGTTATAAATGAAAGCAATGGGTAATGAATAAATGTTGAATGCTAATTGATGAGTTTTTGTGCAAGAGGGAAGTTTTGGGAAAAAGAGCCCCGCACTCATTCACCTCCCCCTCTAAGTGTGGTAGGTGTGTCCAACATCAAATGCCTTTTCACCAAGTCTATAGATTTAACATTTGTGGAGCCTATAATGCCATTGACACGAGGCCTGGGCTTTTGTCTAGGGTCGTAGCTCGACCTCGGTGCGTCATGACCAATTTCATATAACATCCCAGGCTGTGCATATATGAGATCTAACTGTTGGGCTTTCAAAATCACTTCCTCTTCAGATGTTACCATAGATGTAGAGACATCCTTCGAAATATAAGGTAGTAAATACTTAGAAAACCATTCCAATAGGAACTATGGAGGAATGTAGGCTTTGATCAACCTCTTTCATCTGCGCCACTCTTGGATGTGAGCCGAGATATGAGTGGATTTGTCATGGCGGAATGCATACAGAATTTATATACTGACATAGNCCGCGTTCACACGCTAGCTGTAGTGAGCCAGAGCGCTTGCACACACGGGCTGTACTACTGACAGGTCGCGTACCTATTGACAGATTGATATCTGTTAAGGATTGTTGCCTCATCTCAGTTGGTGCTGAAAATGTAAGTTGAGTCTTGCATATAGAGTTGGTGCTCTTGTAGAGTTGTACTCTATTCAGTTGTTGCTGATAAACCCAAGGATTGTAATCCATAATAAAAAGAAAATTGTACATACATCTTGTGTTCTTTGTGTTCATTGTGATGATGACTTGTTGATGATATTTGTTGATATATGTTGTTGATGTGTGCCTACATCTAACTGGTTATAAATGATAGCAATGGGTAATGAATAAATGTTGAATGCTAATTGATGAGTTTTTGTGCAAGAGGGAAGTTTTGGGAAAAAGAGCCCCACACTCATTCACCTCCCCCTCTAAGTGTGGTAGGTGTGTCCAACATCAACTGCCTTGTCACCAAGTCTGTAGATTTAACATTTGTGGAGCCTATAATGCCATTGACATGAGGCCTGGGCTTCTATCTAGGGTCGTAGTTCAACCTCGGTGCCTCATGACCAATTTCATATAACATCCCAGGCTGTGCATATATGAGATCTAACTATTGGGCTTTCAAAATCGATTCCTCTTCAGATGTTACCATAGATGTAGAGACATCCTTCGAAATATAAGGCAGTAAATACTTAGGAAACCATTCCAATAGGAACTATGGAGGAATGTAGGCTTTGATCAACCTCTTTTGTCTGCGCCACTCTTGGATGTGAGCTGAGATATGAGTGGATTTGTCATGGCGGAATGCATACACAATTTATATACTGACATAGTAACACACCGACAATTTCAAGTGGTTGAGAAAGACTAAAAATATCTGGTTAAAGTTACCATAAGTCCCCCCAGGTAGCTCTATGTACCATTTCGCCACGACCACCATGAGGGTGTATTAAAAAAATATTAAACAAATAGAATCATCGTTAAGGGAACTAGAAGAGAACCAAATATAAAAAGTAGTGACGTGATCACCAGGATTCTCACCATTATTTCTCTCGAATTTTAGAATATCTTAAGGAAGCTTGGTGGGGATGGGGGGGCATGTCGAATCATGACGCACCGGGTCGTTCATTAATCTTGACAAGTCTGGAAAATTGAGCATGGCCAGAAATGGGAGATAGGGTTATGGAATCTGGCCTCAAGGTCCCGGGAAATATTAATGTTGGGGAATCACAGCCCATCCAAGGTTTTGGTATGCACCATGGCCCTATCTGGGATTGAAAAACCCCCCTCCAATCTGATTCACAAGGGGTTGTTGGGAACCATTCCAGTAGGAATGCTATGATGATGGTTTTAAATATTTACCCCAGCCAGAGTAGCTCCAGGTTAGGGGCTTCCAAAAGTATGAAACTGACCTCCTCTGGGTGGAAATCTGAAGGATAGAGGTGGATTCGTCATGCCAAACGTGTTGGTCGAAATCGGTGTGGAGGTCGTAGGTGTAAAGGATAGAACATAAGCAACAGCTTGTCTGCCTAGTTGATTGATCCATCCAGGGACATGAAGACTAGGATTAGACACGGGGTGAAAAGGAAGTTGGCTTCCAACCATAGGAGTCATTTGGGGAATATGAGCACCACCAAATGAAAGTGGAATATGTGGAGGATCCATGCCCCGAATTCCAATACTAGGATTTTGATTAGATGCTGGAATAGAGGATGAGAATTGGGATGTGAAATTTGACATACCATAAGATAAAGGGATAGAGGTCATAGGGATGGACTGAGTGTTGTATCCAGGTGAATGAAAAAGAGACCAAAAATGGTTCGTCACAATGGGTTGAGTAACAACTACAAGCTAGATAGGAGTGATGATGGGAACTATCGGCATTACAACTGTAGTGGTTGAAGGCATAAAAGGAACACTATTAACTATAGTAGGAATAGGATTCGAAGGACTCTCAATATCTTTCTAAATTGACTCGGTATTCATCCTTGTATGACCACAAGTATGGTAGGTGGAGGTGTGTGTAACACGTTTGATAAATTTACGCCTTTTGGAAGGAAAAGACTCAATATGCGGTGGTAATTTCAACAAACGTCGAGACCTGCAAGGAAGCGGGTATGGCTCCATGATGACTCGAGACTTGAGATATAAAAAATAAATCTTAAGGCTAACTAACAATTAAAAATCACACCAAAATAAACAAAAAGTTCAATATGCACACAAACAGGATCAAGTGGTTGAAAGGGGCCTCCCTCCCTAAAGTAGGTATGCCTCGCCCAAGAGGGGCCTGAGACTCCCTTCAAAAGATCAGAGGTATCAAAATAAGTTATAAGAGCCCTCATAGGATTAACAACCAATCGTTCAAATCCCCCTAGATAGGTAATCATCCATAAAGGTTGTGTGTTGTCTGACCCTTATCTGACTCAGGGTACCTACAGAATAACCCATGCAAGTAACCTATGTGGCTACCTATGTCAAGAAACTAAGCCACCACAATATAACCAATGTGTAGGATAACAGTCATAAGTCAAGTCCACCATATGGGCAAGGTAACAAAGCCTGAAATCTCGAAAGCACCACCTATCACAGAGGTAAAAGTACTAGCAAGACCCACATATACGAATAGAACACCAAAAATATCTCTGATGCTAAGAAGGTATTGGAGGGATATCTCCTCAACTGACTTCATGCGACCTCGTTCTTAACTATGGTGTGAGCGGAGCCTCCTAACGTCACCAATTATACAATGTATTGCACCACTCCCTTAGTCAAACACATATGTTCAATTTAATAGCCTTGGAGAAGTTTACTCACAAAATCGTATTCCAAGGCTCTAAATCTTAAACTAGTTTGTGCACCCTGAAAAATAAAATCGTTTCTAATCAATTTTAAATTTATCAACATTATTTTTATTGGTTTTGTTTACTCAAAAGATGTGGACATGAAATTGATGATGTTATGACTTAGAAAGTCAAATAAATGAATATGAATATAATGCAACGTACTAACTTCAATTCTCAACAAATGATAAAATTTTTCAAAATGCAATTTTCAATTCAACTCTATGATTTCAAATAAGATGTAATATTTCCATACATGTACCAAGATCAATGATAACAACCCAAAAGATCAAATGCCATGATGTAAAATGTTTATTTTTTGTATTTTCAATATAAAAGAACGAAAATGAAAGGACTGGACAATATCTTGATACATAAATCCTACTGTAAGCAAAAAGAGACAAAGGAAGCAGTATATCAACAAGAAAACAACCAGCCCAAGATGTAAGGACAACGAATGAAACAAAAATGATGAGAAAGAAAACCGCCAAAAAATTCAACCAAATAAAGGTTTCCTATCACTTTGGTACTTAACAATCATGACAAAGACCCAAGAAGACTCAGCAACCATTGCAACTTAGCCAGCAAAACCCAAACTCATAAATCAAGCAAGCAAGGATGATGTACGTGATTGTTCAGGAGAAAACCGTGTATATACACTCCCTACATAATGACAGCTCACGCGTGTACACGTTTGTCAAGGGAAAACCTGTGTATATGTATTGAAACACTGCGAGGTCAAGGATAAGGCCAAGAAAATCAGACTCAAAATGAAAATAGGTTGTCAAGCAGTCAGACGACAAGAAAATGCAAGCTAACTGAGAGAAATCACAGGAGAAAAACACTCCAAGCCTCGAAAAGAAGATTATTTCCCCAATACGGTCGCCAATTATGTTACAAGGGAAATCACTCTATGGCATGGGGTAAACCACAATAGATAGAAATGACTCCAAAAATCAACTCTAATCTCAAGTATGCTATATAAACAAATATGCTAACAAGACAAGATAAAGAGCCTACCTCGTCTAGACGTTCGATGAAGTCCACCATTGAGCCCTTGACCCAAATCTATATACATGCAACTTATCCTCGACAACCAAGATACACAAGAATATGGTGATAATATATGAATTTAGCACATATAATAGCATAATCCATCAATATTCATAACAAATATGCCCATGGAATAACAACTCAAATATTTGCAAGACATTAATTGGACGAGAAAAGAGTATTTCTATTAAAATGTAATCAACAAAAGTGTATGAATGGAAAACTTTTGTGTCGGCATGTTCAGAACCAAGAAGTTAAGTCCCTTCTAGCTGGGCCTCCACCACTTCAATCCTCCACCAAAGGCAAGCTCATATAAGAGAGACAATGAGGTTCTTCGTCAAATAGGGAAGAGCTTGGGGGCATAGATTATTTTAGGGGCTAAATTTCACTAATGGCCTAATTTTCCATGGTTTTTCCCAAAAAATGATTCGCTAATTTCCATTTTTTCTAAAAATGATTCGCCCAAATTCAATACAATAAAACTGTTTTACCTTACAAATCGCCAAAATTTTGTAGAATCTATATAAAATCCTTAGAAATTTGAATACTTTTACAAAACTATCACCAAATATTTTACATTTTGCATATTAAATACTAGTAATATTAGCCCACATTTCTACATTTTAATATAAATTTCCATCCTTAAAAACATCCATGCTTGGGGGATGAACAATGTGTTCAGACTTAAAAGGACAAAGGGATGTAGACTTAATATGAAGTGAATAATTTATCCCGAGTACTTTTCTCTCAAAGTTGAATTCTTCTCCTCCTTTCCATAGCTTGGATATGGCCCATTTATAGCCTTCAAATGGAACTGAAGGGATGAGTCAGAACGTTTCCAGTATATGGAAGGTCAAGGATCATAGATCTCATGATGTGACATGGAAACCCGACGCCATTTTTTAATTTTGGGCACAAAACTTGATGTACGCGGATTGTAATGGTGCAGCCTGCGTATACACATGTTGTATAGTTTTTAGGGTGCGTATATGTGGAAAAATATGTTTTTTGGCTCTCGGAATTGCAAAAAAGGGGACTTCAAGTCTACATAGGGAAATGGAAAAGGCATTCTGAGCAAAGTTCATGGGGTAAGGAAAATATTTCTATAACAAACCCTAGAAGAAACCCCAAATCAAGTCATGTCAACCCTAGAAGAAGCCCTGAAGAAAGTTTGGAAGCTTCTAGAAGTGATAGGTGTATTTGAAGAAGTCTCCAAAGTGGTCCCCTTATGGCTTAGATTTAAGCATGGCCCTCATTGTAATATGCTTTGAAGAAGTATACACGAATCCATGGAAATATGGTTAAGTGGTTAAGTCGTTAAGAATCCTCAGATGTGTGGTCATGAATCTTGAAGTTGATTGAAGAAAAAGAGTATGAAGGACATTGAAAATGCATGCAAAACATCCCCTAATTGATAGTCCTCGTCAATCCATCACCAATGGTAGGTGGCTTGCCACGTGGTTCCTCACGTTTGAGGAGTTATTCCCTCCTAAAGATGAAGCATTGAAGTATGGTCAAGAAGCTCTGGATACAAGGTCGAAAAGTTATAAGTTAGCCCTAAATTCAAGTAAAGGAGATTTTTTTTTTCAAACAAGAAGTTGCAAGTCAGCTCAAGGTCAAGTAAAGAAGGTGCTTGAAAGGGTATAAATAAACATTAATAACCTCTCATTTTCATCCTTCAATATTGCGATCTCTTAGCACACTCTTGGATGTGAATTTTGTTGGAGTTACTTCACACACACATAGTATTTTTTTTCCTAAGGTCATTCCTTGTTTATTAGTCATAATTATTCATTATCCAGTATGCTATATTTTAGGGGAGAATATTCCACCTAGAGAATAATCTCTTTCAGTTGACACTTCAGTTTGACTAGTTGAGTTGAGTTTAGATGTTGCATTGGGATCATCACCATGTAACATTGGGATCATCACCATGCTAATTCGATCTTTCCTTGGGATCATCTTCAAAGTGGTGCATTAGCCTTGATTCCCTAAGTTAACTCCTCACTACTCTATGTTCAGTCAGTTAACTGAAGACTAGTTGATTAGTTAACTCAACCAGGTGGCAGTTCACTCATGCAACTACCTAAGAGACTAGAATAGGTCGCAGTTCACTCCTGTAACTATTGGTATGTGTCCAGATCACTCTAGACTACCACAATGGTGCATTGGTTATCCTCAAGTCGAACGCGTTGAGTTATACAGAGTATATCATGTGTACATTATTCATTATTCATAACAATTAATGAAAATTCTTCCATTCTTTCTCTCATTCTTCTTCTTTCTCAAATTCTCTCTGCAAATGTGTGTATTATTGTTTAGATAGATATATTCTTTGTAGTTTCAATACATTTACATGGTATTAGAGCCGATGGACTGCTAAGAAAAATCTATACCAAAATGTTTGCACATATAAAAGATTGAAGACAACAGAGAGATGGAATTCCAAAAAGAATTCATTCTTACACCTTACAACTATTTTGCATGGAAGGATAAAATAGCCATACATCTCTGATCTTGAGGGTTGTACAAGTTAACCATGAATATATATACATATCCGACATCATCCATAGAAAAATCCAAGTACTTAAATCGCATGGATGTGGCACTTGGAACAATTTGCAGTCTTATTTCTCTCGATCTCCTTTTTCACATATCTTCTTGTAAGACTCCCAATGAAGCTTGGATCATATTGGAAGGGATATTTGGAAAATAATATGATATGAGGGGACACATGATGGAGGTGGATCTGCTCACATTGGATCCAAAAAGCTTCGACAATATCCAAGATTTCTTTACAAAATTCAAGGATTTACTGTCACAACTCAAAGCTTGTGGGGCTGATAAATCGAAGGAGGAGAAACAAATGGTTCTCACCATTCTCTCCAAGCTTGGTCATGAATTCTCTGTATTCGTATCCACATTCCATACTATTTGATTCACCTCTGGAGTCACCTGGAAGATGCCTTCTCTTGAGGAATTTATCGAATCCCTGACACAAGAGCAAACCAAGCTCATCAACATGGGAACAATCAAAGGCCCAAGGGTGCATGCACTCACTGTGCATGATGGAAGCCACAAATATCAGAAATCTAAAGATAAAGATAAGTGGAAATCTCATGCACATTTGAAGAAGGAAGGGTACACAAAACCCTTCACCGATGCCTCCGGATCCAAAGGGGAAAAGGGGAGAAATGCTCATACTATCACAAAGGATTCCATCAAGAATCCACTTGCATGAAAAAGATAATAGATATGATGTCTCAAATACTTCAACAAAACAACCTTGGAGATCACATTCCCGAGGGTGCCAAGAAGAAGAAGCCAGAAGATCTAAATTCCAGGAAAGGCAATTCTAGCCATGCCTTGGTTGCAATCAACTCCTCTCTTGATACTTGGATGATAGATTCAGGAGAATCACATCACATGGCTACCTCAGAAGTAGTATATTCTTCTTTGTATGCATGCAAAGGTCCTCCTATTCTGATGGGGAACAACTCTTCTATCGAAGTCACTAGCAAAGGAAGGATTGAACTCACCAATGGAAGTTTCGAGAATCTATTGCATGTTCCCAAGCTTTCTGTCAACCTTCTCTCCATGTATCAGATGACTAATTCTAGCACCGGAAATAAAGTCATATTCACACAAAATTCCATAGACATCTATGACATGCAAACCAACTCCAGCGTTGCTACCAGTGAGGTAAATCATCAGTCTAGATTGTATACATTTTTTGAATTCATTGAACCTAATTCTGCTTTACTGCTTACTCATGCTGATGAAAGTAGTAGGATATGGCACGAAAGGTTTGGACATTTGAATTTCAGATACATGCAACATCTTAGCAAGAAAATATTGGTTGATGGTCTACCAGACATCCATTTTTCCAAGGGAGTATGTGAGGGACGTGTTATCGGAAAACACCCTCAAGAGAAATTTGACAAGGGAAAGTCTCAACGACTTTTGCACCTTTGGATCTGATCCATAGTGACCTCATGGGTCCTTTTCTGCATCCATCGTTCATAAAATCGAGGTTTGTTCTCATTTTTTTTTATGATTTCTCACATTTTACATGGATCTACTTTCTTAGGCAAAAATCTAAGGTATTTCAACACCTCAAAGATTTCAAAGCTTTGGTTGAGACACAGTTCGGAAAATATCAAAGTCCTATGAACTGATAACGGGGGAGAGTATGTGAATCATGAGATCCACAATCTTTACCATGAGGTAGGGATTCAGTTTCAGCATACAATTCCCTATACTCTATAGCAAAACAAAGTTGTTGAGTGAAAAAACCGATCTCTAAAGGAGATGGCATATTGCATGCAAAGTCACTACCACAGATACTATGGGTTGAAGAACTTAATTGTGAAACATACATCCAAAATATATCTCACCATAGATCTATTAAGGATAAGACCCCCTATGAGGCTTGGAGTGGCCTCAAACCGGAAGTGACCCACTTTTGCATTTTTTGTTCATGTGCATGGGCCAGGATTCCCTCTAAAAAGAGGAAGGCACTTGATCCACAGAGCACTGAGTGCATTTTTGTTGGATACACTTGTTAGGTGATTTATATGTACTAAAAAAGACACTAAACTACCCTCAATTAAATTGTCAACCCGGGGTAAGTAAACTTAGAGTTGTAGCAATATATATGCCAAATGTAAAAAGGTTGGTAGGAGTATAGTCTAACTATGGAAAGAAGCTATCTAGGGATAATCTACTCAAGCAAACCTATCTAATGAACAAACCCTACTAAGCAAATTGAAACTAGGTAACCTAAGTACTTTTGGGCCAAGGACTGATGGATAGTTCCTAAGAAAGAGAATGAAAACTCTATGTAAAGCAAACTAGTTCATGATAGTAAGAAAAGGTAAACTACTAAGCATACTAAGCAAATGATGAAAGCAAACTACCTTTAACTTGCCAACCTATGTTCAATGAGCAACTACCCTATGAAAGCAAATAAATAAGCAAGTAAGCAAAAGCACCTATCTAACCTATTAAAGAAAATAGACAAGCAAGAAAAAACACCTAACTAACCTATTAAAGAAAATAGACAAGCAAGCAAAAGCACCTAACTAACCTATTAAAGCAAATAGACAAGCAAGCAAAAGCATAAAGAAAAAGACAAGTAAGCAAAGACATCTCATTGAACAACTACCTAGCCTAAAGGGCAAGTGAACTAAATGCCTAATGAAAAACTATTTCTCTTGCGTGAAAGGAAATTTAAATGCTCGATGAAATGCATGAAAGGAAATCTATTCTATTGAAAGAAAGAAAGACTATCAACTAAACTTATGAAAACAAGAAACTATCTCTTCTAATCTATGAAAGAAAGAAACTATCTTTAATCTATGAAACACTCAAATGTAATGCTGGTGGTTGTGTGAATGCCTTCGGTGGTGACAGATGATATCTCGATGACACTTGACAACAAAGGACAGTTCTAATGGTATAAGCTCTATACTACTTTCAATGGCAAAATGAAAGGTGTGAAGTAAATAGTCCAATGAAAACGTAGCCATGATAAAAGTAATATTAAATACCCTACATATTCATGTATAAACCATCAACATCATGATGATATCATCATTATCTAATTAAGAAATTCAATTTCATCTTAGTCTATGAAAGGAAATTGTGTGAAAGGAAACTATACTATGTCTAGTTTAATCATTCAAGCTATGATAAGAAAATGATAAGCTATGATAATTCATGTTTTGTGATTCAATCAAGTTTAATGTCTCATATTCTTGGAAACCATATAATATGATAAATTAAACTTGATTGAATCACAAAACATGAATTATACATACCTCATGCCGATTGTATCATTTTACCATAAAATTCATCAAAAAACTTCTTTGAAAGATAAAAAATGCATATATACATATGGAAAAAGTGTATAATAACATCATGAAGATGATCATATCTCAGGCCCAACAACAATGATGGTGTGAAGGGATATCGTCTTATTAATATTTTCTTGGACCGGCTCATCATTGAGCATAGTGTCCAATTTGAGGAAAGTGTCTCGCATGTACCTCAGCAGCCGCATGCAGACACCTTCACTCTTCCACCTGTCTGAGATGATGAGCATGCACATGCCGACTCTTCTTCATACGAGAGTTCTAATTCAGAGGACTCGGATGATTCAGATTCAGAGTCAGTATAGTCAGATGCAGAGTCAGAGAATCTAGATGCAGTTGCAGAGCTAGAGCAGAGGCCAAAGTGGGCATAGACTACTCTTCAAGATGTACGGGATCTTGTTGGTGATCCAGCCGATACCAAGAGGACTCGATCTGATTTCGAGAAGCCTCCTGTTGCACTCACTTCCACTGAACCATTTCCATCCAGGCATATTTTCTTGGTTCAGTCTTCAGATCCACATTCTTATGGTGAGGTTGCTAGAAATCCCTTTTGGGAATCTGCCATGCAAGAGGAGTACAACTCCCTCCTCGAGAACCAAACTTGGGATCTGGTTCCCCTTCCTTATGGGAGGAAACTTGTCAGATGTATATGGGTCTATAGGACCAAGAGCATAGCAGATGGACAAATCAGCCGATACAAAGCCAGGCTTGTCGCCAAAGGCTTTCAGTAGGTTCATGGTATTGACTATGATGAGACCTTCGCTCTAGTAGCGAAGATGGGTTCCATACGACTAGCACTTGCCATTGCGACAACCAAGGGATGGGAAGTCCATCAAATGGATGTGAAGAATGCATTTCTTCATGGTGATCTCTCTAAGGAGATCTACATGGGGAATCCCCAGGGATTTATGCAGGACTCATATTTGGCCTGTCGACTTAAGAAGTCACTTTATGGCCTCAAGTAGGCTCCGAGGGCATTGTATGCCAATATGTACTACTACCTGTTTTCATAGAACTTTGTACGTTGTAAATCAGACCCAAATGTCTACATGCTCAGGATGGATAATTCACTTCTACTTTTAGTTTTGCATGTCGATGATTTGTTGATCAGTGGGTGCTCAACTTCAGCGATTGTTGCAGTCAAGAGGATTCTTCCTGACAGGTTTTTGATGGCAGACATGGGTCCGATACACTTCTTCCTTGGACTCGAGATCAGTTAGGATGCATCAGGCATCAAACTGTATCAGGACAAGCATGCATGAGATCTCCTTGAGAGATTTCACATGTCAGACTACAAGTCTGCTACGACTCCTTTCCTATCAGGATTCAAACTTGAGGATGGAGAGGAGACTCCACTGGTTGACAACACATTGTATAGATAGCTAGTGGGGAGTTTGTTGTATCTCACACACTCTAGACTAGACCTCTCAAATGTAGTTGGCACATTTTCTAGGTTCATGCAAAAGTCGCATGAGCTACATTGGAAAGCTGCAAAGTATATCCTTTGATACATATAGGGAACCATCACCTTTGGGATTCATTATGCAACAGACTCTACATTAGATCTCATCAGGTTTACTGATTTTGACTGGGCTGGTGATAGCACTGATCGCAAGTCCACATATGGTTACTCACTTAGTCTTGGTTCTGGGCCTATTTGTTGGTCAAGCAAGAAGAAAGTTGTCATTTCTCTATCTTCAGTTGAGGCAGAGTACAGAGGGGTAGTTAACATAATCATCCAGGCCATGTGGCTACAACATTTTCTCACTGAGTTGGGCATTCAGTTTCATCGGTCGATCGTCATTTGGTGTCACAACCAGACCACTCTAAAGTTCTGCAGAGATCCATTTCAAAGGTAGTGGAGGAAGCACATAGAGATCCTCATGCACTACATCCGGGACTTATTACACGAATGGATCATCGACTTACAGTTATGTCCTTCAACAGAATAGATGACAGACATATTCACCAAGACCTTCACTGAGAAAACGTTTCATTCTTTGTAAGGTCATCCTCGAGTGAAGGACACAGTTTCCTAGCAACTGTAGTTCTTCTTTTTACATACATTGTACCTTGAGGGGGGATTTTTCCCATGAGTTTTCCCCTCTTTCCTCACTTTATTTTCAGTGTATCTTTTGTACTTGGGTACCTAACATGGCCTCGTTGTTGGGACCCAATCTTTATTTTCACCATAGTGATGTTCAGGGGGGGGTGTTGGAGTTACTTCACACACACCTAGGATTTATTTGTCCTAATGTTATTCCTTCTTTATTAGTCATAATTAGTCATTATCCAGTCTCATATTTTAGCGGAGAATATTCCAGCTGGAGAATATTCTCTTTTAGTTGACACTTCAGTTTGACTAGTTGAGTTGAGTTTAGATGTTGCATTGGGATCATCACCATGCTAATTCGACCTTTCCTTGGGATCATCACCAAAGTAGCGCATTAGCCTTGATTCCTTGAGTTAACTCCTCACTATTCTATGTCCAGTCAGTTAATTGAAGACTAGTTGACTAGTTAACTCAACTAGGTGGCAATTCACTCCTGTAACTGCCTGAGAGAATAGAATAGGTGGCAGTTCACTCCCATAATTGTTGGTGTGTGTCTAGATCACTCTATACCACCATTACAATGCATTGTTTATCCTCAAGTCGAACTCATTGAGTTATACAGAGTATATCACGTGTAAATTATTCATTATTCATAATAGTCAATGAGACTTCTTCCATTCTTTCTCTCATTCTTCTTCTTTCTCAAATTCTCTCTGCAAATGTGTGTATTATTGTTTAGCTAGATCTATTCTGTGAAAGTTCAACACATTTACAAATTTTTTAGGGAACATGAAGTGAAGAAGGACGAAATTCCAAGGGAAGATGAAGTCTTGTGATGATGAGTTCTAAGGTATGTTCTTTAAAGGTTATCTTTCCATTTTCACTATAACTATTTTTATAGAATGATTAAAATAGTGAAACTATGATAATGTTGAGAAAACATATCAAAGTAAATATGGTATGAATTTCATCTTTTGGGTCGTTGTAATTTTGGAGATACACTTTGTGGAAGATAGGGTTTTTGAATAGTCCTGTAACTATTATGAAACATGTGTTCCAGGTAAAACAACCATAACTTCTTCATAGAGGATCTAAATTATGTGAGACCAATTGTATTGGAAAGATTATTGGCCTTATTAGTCCATGTATTAGTTTCATAACTATATATCAAATATTGAGCGCATGTCATGTTGTACAAATTCACTCTCCATAATAGGAAAAAATTTAGGAAGGTATGCCATTTTCGCTATATATACTTTTCAGTAACGAATCAATGAGCGAAAATCGAAGGAATTTAATAGAAGATATAAAAGAATATTGGGTACAATTTTCATACTTTTATTCATTACAAGTACACATTTATACTTGTTGGAAGTTAGGGTTTGTGACTATTCCGGAAAATAGCCCCAAACAGGTGTTCGAGATAAATTTAACAAGTGATGTTGGGGTTTATATGTGGACCCATGTGGACCTAGGGTCTTTACGTGGACCTAGTTTCTAATTGGACCCAGGTTGATGATGTTTATGTACAAGTTTAGGTGGATCTAGTTTTTATTATGTTGATGTATCGGTTAAGGTGTATCAAGTTTTGATGATGATGATATATTAGTTGTGGTGAATCTAGTTTTTTATGATGATGATGTATGAGTTATGGTCTATCTAGTTTTGATGATGATTATGTATCAATATCAGTGAAAGTAATAGTGATAGGTTGATGATGATGTATCGATATCAATGATAGTGACAGTGGTAGTGACAGGTTGAGTCTCCATTTATATTTCAGGGAGGAAGGAAGGGGCAAGGAAAGGGGGTTGGAGCCCCCTTCCAGTTGGTGTTGGAGAATATAGAGAGATGTAGATTCCTTTAGGTTGGATCTTGTAACTAAGGGGTTTGGAGCCTCCTTCCAATTGGTGTTGGTAAATCAAGGAGTTAGAGCTTCCTTTAGGTTGGAGCCTGTAAACTAGGGGGTTGGAGTCTCCTTCCAGTTGGAGCTAGAGAATGTAGGGAGTTGTAGCTTCCTTCATGTTGGAGCCTGTAAACAAGGGGTTTGTGCCTAGTTCCATTTGGTGTTGGAGAATTTGGGAATTTAGTGCTTCCTATGAATGTAATATTCTAATATATTAGAAATTATTCTGTGGTTTTCTCCCATTTTGGTTTCCACGTAAAATTCTTGTGTATTGTGTATCTTTGGTTATATGTTATGTATTTTTCATGATATATTGATTGAAATCATAAAGTGATAAATTGTTTTATTTAAAAGTGATAAAAAAAATCAATATTGATTCACCCCCCTCTCAATATTGGTGAATATTCCAACAACTCCGACCTCCTTGATTATTAGGGAAGG